>JAJLXZ010000286.1:0-255789 GCA_030571575.1 Kazachstania viticola | reverse complement strand
TAAAGATAGTTGATTAAATTCAAATATTATAGATTTTACTTTATCAAGAAAGAAAAGGGAAGTCCTGATATTCTTATATAAATCAACTCAAATTTCATTTAATGGAATTAAGGGTTGACTATTTGTATTTTTAGTTAGTTATCTTTTTTAAAAGAAAAAAAGCAAGTTTTAAAAAATATCGATTTGTTATTTTTATATTATTATTTACTAAGATATATATGTGTGCTTTTGATTATGGATTATGTACATGCAAGAAGAATTGATCTAAAGGAAGTAAAATCAATTTATTTATCTTTTCTTGGACCCCAATTGATTCCTAGAAATCTATTTGTAGTAGAAATTTGCTTTAATTTTGGTTTTATGAGATAGTAACGTTTTTCACCAGATACATCGACATAAGCAGAAATAAAGTTTGGTTTAAAATTAAATTTATCTTTATCTTCTAAAGTTTCAATATGAACTAAAGCAATTTTTTTCTTTGATTCTATATGAAATCTTAAGAAACAATGAATATTACCATCTTTATCAATTTTCCTCTTTGAGACAATTGGCCTATTTCTTGTCCATCTATCATGAGTAATTAATTCTCCATAAGCTTTTAATCTTTCTTTATGTACTATGGAGTCATTACATTGTAGCATTTTTCTCACAGTTTCATCTTTTTGTACTAATGATACGGCTCTATTGAATAGTTGAGTATCACCTGATGGAGAGAATAATTCTTTGCCTATAAGATATATAACTATTATTGATAAACCAATGGCACCTATTACCAGTGAGCCAGATAGAGTAAAAGTGGTAAAATGTTTAATCTTGGGCCATATTAAAGATGATTTCTTTTGTGGATTTTTTGTTTGATTATTGGAAGTAGTTGAGTTTTTTTCATTTGTATGTAATTGACGTTTTGAATGTATGATTGTTGATCGCCTTATATACTGATGAGTCAGTAATTTAATTGGATGTGATGTTGAAAGTTTTATGCTGTTTGGAATTATAAATGATTTCATAGAGATCATTTTATGATGACACCGAGGAGAGAATTGTCAGTATGAATATATAAAGGTGAAATATTTGTAGCAAAGAGTAGTATTACCTTTTGTCAGTAGATTTACTTTAATAATTAACAATCATACAAATAAGAAAAATAAAATAACCAAAAAAAAAGGAAGTAGAAAAGGAAAGCAAGATATGACTGTTTAAATGCTTTTCCACCCATACATAAAATAATAATATATAAATTTTTCTTAAAAAATGAAAATTGTCCAATCTTTCCTAAAATGGAAAAGTGTCGCATTATTGAAAAATTTCATTGCTTCAATGCAAAGAAAGATAATGCGTTAGACGAGGAATAGGGAAGAAGTTTACTGATGTGAGCCTAAGGAGCTGGAACCTAGAGGGAAAAGCTAGGCTGGGGATTGGTTTCACATCGGTAGGATTTGGCTTATGCCTTGTGTAGAGGACTCTGTTCAGGAAAGGGTGAGTTAGGTAGTAGGATGTTTCATGGGAAAATTAGTAGCAAGATGGTGGATGGTGCGTGTATACAGTTATTGTAATGAATGCTATGGTAAGTGTTTTGGTGGGATACGTAGAGTTTTGTGTGTAGTGTGAAGAAGTAAGTTTGATATCATATAGTAAAAATTTTGAAATCTTTAATACATTTTAATAAAGAGAGAATTTTTATATTAATAGGAGATATAATACTTCCATATATCAAGTAAGAAAATAGAAAAGCAAAAATGGCTAAACAATCATTAGACGTCTCCTCTGATAGAAGAAAGTCCAGAAAGGCTTATTTCCAAGCTCCATCCTCTGAACGTCGTGTTTTATTATCAGCTCCATTATCTAAGGAATTAAGAGCTCAATATGGTATTAAGGCTTTACCAATTAGAAGAGATGATGAAATTTTAGTTGCTCGTGGTTCTAAGAAGGGTCAAGAAGGTAAAGTTTCATCTGTTTACAGATTAAAGTTTGCTATTCAAGTTGATAAGATCTCTAAGGAAAAATCCAACGGTGCTTCTGTTCCAATTAATATTCATCCATCTAAGGTTGTTATTACTAAATTACATTTAGATAAGGACAGAAAGGCTTTAATTCAAAGAAAGGGTGGTAAATTAGAATAAATCTAATATATTTGTATCTTATATAATTAAATATAAAGCTATTTCTTTTTCTTCTTTAGATAATATAAAATAATATCATATAGTATAAATTATACATTTTAACGATGGATAGGATATTTTATAAGGGCACAATAAAAAAATAAAGGATAAAATAAAAGTATGCAAATTATTTATTACAAAATGACAGAATATAAAATACGTTTATGTATATGTATATGTATATGAATTGAATGAATTAGTAGAATAGAATATAATAGATAATATCTATATTCTTGATCTTCTCTTACCTTCCCTGCGCTGTCTTCTTTCTTTTTCTCTAGCAGCTTTAATAAGATCATGCCTCGTTATAACTGTCTTATCATTTTCGAGTGAACTGCCAGACACCTGGTAAAGCACTGATTTTAGAGGATATCCTATGAATGAGATAATTTGAGCGGCTGGGCAAGATAAATGTACTACCTGTTGACTTAGCATTATGTTATTGTATGATATTGTATGTTATATAGAGTGTTATTATATTATTACTTACAATATAAGAATACAGTAGATATAGATTCAAGTAAATACGACACTATATATATATATATATATATCTGTCTCAATTGGTTCTATACATGTACCAAAGTGACAGAATTCAGTTACTTAACTGTATCAAGCGTTTATATAGGTATATGCCACAAAATCCGTGGGACAAAGTAAAACAGCTTAGTCAGGAATCCGATGATCTGTCAGCCGCGGAAATCAAAACCTCTTCAACTATATAATTCAGATTCTTTTCTTTTCTTTGCGGTTCCGCAGTTCCGCAATTCCGCGGGTCCTCTCACGGAAACGTTGATGTTCCAGGCGGAGGGGCACGGGCGCAAGGGTGCAAGAGTCCCTGATATAACAGCGCTGCACTACGGGGAAATCCAGCAAGGCATCGATGAGCCCTAGTTCACGCACGAACCCGACGGCGGCAAAATAAAGAGCCCCCAGCAGAGCGCCTGTGCTGAACCCGACGGCGACCTGGGCAGGCGAGTGGTACGCCAGGTAGACCCTGGAGCCACACACGGCCGAGGCTAGCAGCAGCAGCAGCAGCACGTAACAGAGTTTGTTTCGGCCGCTGTGGTCCGGGAAGTAGTGTAACAGCCGTAATGTGACATACGCTGTGAGGAACCCCATGAACTGGGAGTGCGCACTAGGCATACCGTACCCAGGGCCCATACTGGTGTCGATGCCGGCTCCGATGTCTAGTCCCGTTGCTAGCTCTTGTAGAAGAAACGGCCGAGGCTGTCTTATTATCCTTTTCAATATCTTGTTGGAGATCTCATTGCCCAGCTGCCCACCTGCTATAATCACCGCTTCTAGTTCTCGGGTGATAATAAACCACGACAGGTAAAATGTTAATATCAGAATAGGTAGCAGAGAGAAGTACACACTCGCTACACTCACTATATCCTTCGGATTGTATATGATAAATGTATCATCAAACGGTATCAGGTTACTTTCCGTCAATGTAACATTACCAATTGTCATTCTTTTCCTTGCCTTACTGGTATGCTGTACTCTATGTATGTAAAATTATATTTCGCTTTGTTTTAAATCTGCATTCAATTTTCGCACTTTTATTAAAGGCTTTTTAATTTTTTTTAAACTAGCTAAGCTAACTAAATAAGAAAATATACATAGGTTATATTTTATATTTTATATATTTCGGGCATTGCTCTAAGAATACTTGGCAAATAACTCATCAACAAGTTTGATATATTCACTCTCAGCATCCTCTTGACTCATTCCCTTGACTTTATTCCATGCATCCCACTTAGAACGATCTTTCATGTTGAAAATACCGGGACGATCAGTATTCACATCTCCAACAGTAGCTTGTTTATACAATCCGTATAATTTTAGTAATTCATCAGTGTTTGGTTTACTTGGTAAAGTGTTTACTGCTTTAGCTTTTTCTTCAAATAATTGAGACACCATCTTTTCCACTTCTTTCTTTACTTCTTAATGTATACCATTCATTTTATCGATCCAACTCACTGCCCCTTTTGAATTCAACTCAACACTTTTTTTTATGTTAAAAGCAATATAATATTCGGCACCCGGGTAATCTCAAACGCTTCCTTCAATTTGATTCAAACTAATAACCGATATTCAGTAATAAGCCCCCCCTACAGAGAAAAAATTAATTAAATTGTTTTCAGATACCAATTAATTATATTCTTAATATATATATACAACGCAAAAAGCAAAAGCATAAGCATAAACACAGTTATGTCGGATAGCATTCAACAAGCAGTGACAAAACCATACTCATATGAACAAACAAATTCTTCAGAATTGAAACCTTTCCCTTCTTATAACGCTGGATCTAACACAATTTCAGATAATAGCAATTCCATAAACTTATCAAGAACAAGAACGAATTCTTCTACTTTCTCTCATACAACAAGATCAAGAACTAATTCCTCTTTCCATTCGGTAAATGCTCCTGTAAAAGATCATAGAAGAAGAAGATCTTCTTCTATCATATCTCATGTAGAACAAGAATCCTTCGAAGATGAAATTGATCAACAAGTATTACCAAACATGAACGCTTCTTGGGTCGATCAAAGAGGTGCTTGGATTATTCATATAGTAATGATCATCCTACTCAAATTATTTTTCGATCTATTACCAGGTACTGATAATAGTCTCTCATGGACTTTAACTAATGCTACTTATACAATTGGTGTATACGTGATGTTTCATCTAATTAAAGGGACTCCATTCGATTTTAATGGTGGTGCTTTCGATAATTTAACCATGTGGGAACAAATAGATAATGAAACTTTGTATACACCAACAAGAAAATTTTTAATTATTCTACCCATTATTTTATTCCTATTTGCAAATCATTACGCAAATTTTAATTTCAATTTCTTCCTTCTAAACTTATTCCTTACCACTATAGTAGGCGTAGTCCCAAAATTACCTTCTACTCATAGACTAAGAATTTCAATCCCTGGTATAACTGGACGTGCTCAAATTAAATAATGGTAAATTAATTAATAATTTAATAAATAAATAAATACACCTATCACATGTTTATATATGTATACACACCCATAAATAAGATCTCTAATTTTGAAAATTCTTTGTACTACTTCTACTTATTTTTTGTTTTTTTACCATCTATTATTCTCTTAAAACACATTCTTTACACTCTAAAACATATCAGATATTTTTGATCTCGGCTATACATACACTATATATCAAAAAGCATAAATATATATATAGACATATATATCTCTATACTCACTTTAACGTATTTCCTTAATCTACCCTACCTTCATCTCCCAACAACAACAACTACTACTACTGCTACACACGTCACTATGGCTAGAACCATTACTTTTGACATCCCAAGCCAATATCAGCTCGTAGATCTTATAGGCGAAGGCGCTTATGGTACAGTATGTTCCGCTATTCATAAACCATCAAATGTTAAAGTAGCAATAAAGAAAATTCAACCATTTCAAAAGAAAATGTTCGTAACGAGAACTTTAAGAGAAATTAAATTATTACGCTATTTCCATAATCATGAAAATATTATTAGCATCTTAGATAAAGTTCGTCCAAAGACCATTGATAAGATGGATGCAGTTTATCTGGTGGAAGAATTAATGGAAACTGATTTACAAAAGATAATTCATAATAATAATAAGAAGAATTCCCCTTTAAGTGATGATCATATTCAATATTTCACCTATCAAATCCTTAGAGCTTTAAAGGCAATTCATTCAGCTAATGTAATTCATAGAGATATAAAGCCATCGAATTTATTATTAAATTCAAATTGTGATTTAAAAATTTGTGATTTCGGTTTATCAAGATGTCTTACAAGTAGTTCAGATTCAAGAGAAACTTTAGTCGGCTTTATGACTGAATATGTGGCTACAAGATGGTATAGAGCTCCTGAAATAATGCTAACTTTCCAAGAATACACCACCGCAATGGATATGTGGTCAGTTGGTTGTATCCTAGCTGAAATGGTATCTGGTAGACCATTATTCCCCGGTAGAGACTATCATCATCAATTATGGTTAATATTAGAAGTCCTAGGGACTCCTTCCTTAGATGATTTTCAACAGATAAAATCAAATAGAGCAAAAGAATATATCGCTAAGTTACCAATGAGAACAAAACTACCTTGGCAAACAGTATTAAACAGTACAAATACTAATAGACATCTAAACCCTGATATGTTGGATTTATTAACGAAATTGCTTTTGTTCAATCCTCACAAGAGAATAAGTGCAGAAGATGCATTGAAACATCCATATATGCTAAGCTATCACGATCCAGAAGATGAACCTGCATATCCACCATTAGATTTATCAGATGAGTTTTGGAAACTAGATAACGATATCAATAGATCCAAACAGTATAACGATGATGATGACGATAGTATATCTATGGATAAATTGAAAGAAATGTTATATGATGAAATAATGAAACCATTAAATTAAACAAAAAAACCAAAAACACTACATCTCCACAATTATATACGCTTATTTCAAAGTACAACTCAAATTTATTTTGTCTTTTACAGATAAATTATACATTTTATATTTGTAAATAAACGAAATTCTGAAGAGCCAAGCATAAAGTTTCAATTTTCCTGTTTTGTAAACAAATTAATTTCCTCTTTTAGGAATAGTAATTATTTACATGAGCGAGAAAAAAAAATTAGCGCCAGCAATCTTTGAAAATGTGACAGCTTTAAACAGATATCAGTAGAAAGACTGATAAACATTCTTGTGCTGGAACTTGTTGTATTTTAATGAATTCTTTGGAGAGTACAGCTTACTGAACGGATTGATTGCATGTATATAATATTTATTTATCTACCTTTTATAAGAATGGGGATGCAAAAATAGATTCTCTATTTTTTTACCTTGATTGACAAAATTGTAGTAAAATTTTTGAATTGTTAACATTATCACAAAGGTGAAATCAAAGTTTAAAGAGTATATTATATACATAATAAACCATATCATTATATAGTTATCAAACAATATATACTGAAGAGAATATGTCAAGGATATCAACTCCTATATCCAATCAATCAGATCCAATACTGCGATCGACACATTCAGATTCGTTCTTCGTTGAAAGAAATTCAGGAAATAGAAGTAAAAATCGTTCCAATTCCTCTTCATCTTCAGCTTTTAATGTATATCTAGATAATTTAAGATTGCAAAATGCCCAAGAACAAAACAGTAATATATCTGATGAAGTAAGTATCCGATCATTTTTCACATCATCATCAAGTAGTTCAGCTAGACTTCGACCACTTTCAATCCATTTATCACAATCGCTTCCACAATCTCTACGACAATCTTCTAATCCACAATTAACTCAAGAAGAAAAAAATAATTCAAGTGCATTTTATAAGAAAGTTCATGATAGCTCTGGTACAATCTCAACTGCCATACTTGTAAATAGCTTTAGTGAATTTCAAAACAAAAATATTTCTTTAAAATCAATTAATTCACCAAATCAACAAAATTTATTAATTTCTGGAAATAATGACATCAACAATAAGATAACTCCTAAAAATATCCCCCAACAAAATAATACCCCCAATCTATCACCTTTAGATCCTGAGAGGCGCATATATAATAATCATAAGAGAACAATTCATTTAAATGAAAGAATTTTAAAAGAAAAAGGTGCTCAAGAGAATTTTCCTGTCAATCAGTCAAATCAAGCAGATTCAGTTGGAAAGAACTCTCAAACTAAAACCACTTCAAGGGTGTCATCTAATATATATTATGATACCACAGTTCCTGTATTGGAAGATGCAGTGATAGTAAAAAGAATAGGTAGGGAAGGCTCAACTGGTAGCCAAACATCCCAAAGATCAGACAAGAATTCTATAAAGAGTCAAGAATTCCTACCTCATGATTTTATTATGTCCAAAAAACCTACCCATGAGCTTCCTAAGGACTCTATTCCAAAATACCCTGCATTACAACTAAAGATTCCCCATTCACCTTCATTATTAACCGATAGAATTATCTCTTCTCCAAGAAATTCTGCTCAATCACCTCAACATATTTCAATTCTGAGAAGGATATCAGAAAGACCAAAACTGATTGATGCTGAGCAAAACACTAACACCACCATGTTAAATAATGCAAAACAAAAAGATATGATATTGAATTTGCATACTCCAAGACTAACAAACTCGCAAATGGATTTAGTAATTCAAGAATATCAAGAGCGCAGCAACCATTCTTTAGCCTCTAACAAGTATGGAGAGATTGAAGAAAACCTCCCTTATACCAATAGTTTCAATGACAAGGCTTCTAGTCCATTTGATCTTGAAACAAATATACCATTACAACATTTAGATTCTGCCTCGATTAGTTCTTTTGATTCTGATAATTCATCCTTCAAAGACGTTTATAGCATATGGAGAATTATTCGAGTTATATTCATGTGTTTGATCCTCCCTCCATTATTCTTCGTCATAGCATTTGGAAATAGTTGTGGATTGAATGACTACAAAATTTTTAGAATGATAGCCAATTCACAACATAGAATATCATCATTTAAAGGGTTTTATTGGGACGTAGATGTCCGTTGGTTTAGAACTATGTGTCTTATGATTGGCCTCTCTGAATTTTTTGTAATATGTGCATGTATTGGAATTGGATTTGGTGTTGGATTATCTAATTGATAGGCAAAATGTATGTCTTAGATGTTTGTAATGGTTCATTTGTATTATATAAAAATAAAACTACTCTGCATTTCTTAGTCGCACTAACTTTTTCGTTAGGCAAATAATATTGGGCAAGAAAAATCATCGAAATTTCAAGATATTGTCACATCAGTATTATTTCACAGTTTTGTATAAAACGAACAGGTAGTGGATGTTATCCCATATAATTGAATATTCATGTCAGTATACTGACCAGATAAAAAAGAAACGTAAAGTATGGCATGATGGTATGCTTAAATATTATAAAGTTAATAACAGATTCATGCTGTACACTGAAGGTGATCATGTACTTTTAGCTAGTCAATTTATTACTAATACAAAGGATATAGAGTCAATATTCAATGAGGAGGGTTTTGGTTCTGAAGAGCACCATATCTTCTCAAAATTCATGGTTGTCATATCAGAAATGCAAAAGGAATATGATAGAGAGGTACAAATCACAAGAATTACTTCATCTACAACTGATCAAAGCCTAAACAACAGGAGATATATTTCAAAAAATCAAAATAATAGTAGAAAAGAGTCTGAAGGGGAAACAACCCAAGTACTGGGAGATCAGATAAAATCGGTAAAATCGGACCTTCCTAAGAGACTTCCATCTCCATCCGTGCTACTGGCTAAAAATAAAGTGGTAAGAAATGTTAGTTCTGGATTGGCTTTGAAATTTAATAAACCTTTTAAGCCACCAAAAATTATAAATAAGCAACTGATTCAAGGTAATGCTGTGGTACGACCAAATATTCGAAACTCTAAGATCAAAACACAACAGGTTCAAACTGTTCCACAGTCTAATGCTGAAGATAATAAGGAAGCACATAAAAGAGAAGATACTTTTAAGCCAATTACTCCTTCAAATATTAATGTCAAGAAAGAAATTAAATCTGGCACAAATCATAATCTTGTGATCAAACCTTCCAAATACTCCAAGTATCAATCTGCCAATTCAACTGCGACAAAAGATTTAATTCATACAATAGAAGATGATTTGAATAAGAAGGAGCCTTTAAGGTTATCTAGATCATATCAAGTTATAAAGGAAAAAATACGAAAAATTAGTCATAAACCGATTATAATTTAAGTCGAGATGCCTATTACATCTTGAGTTTTGCTCTAAATATTCTTAAAAGTATATATATATTCAAATAAAATACTAAAATGAAGATATTGATTATTTAGATGGTTATCTAAGAAGTAATTCTTTCTTCAACTGTTTCTTGTAAAGTTTTTGCATCTGCAGCAAACTTCCTAATACCATCAGCTAACTTTTCAGTAGCCATTGCATCATCATTAAGAGCATATCTAAATTTAGGTTCATCATCGATATAGCTTACTTTATCTTCACCTTCTTCTTTGGCCTTTTCGGCATCTAATACTTTAGGAATTGGATCATTACTTCCCATTAACTTTTCAAGTAAACTTAAAGATAAAGTAAGGTTGTCAATTCCAGCTAATGCTCTAATTTCATCCATGTTTCTAAACGAAGCACCCATCACGATTGTCTTATAACCATGTCTCTTGTAGTAGTTATAGATTCTTTTAACGGATAAGACACCAGGGTCATCATCAGGACCATATGATTTACCCTCTTTGGCTTTGTAATAATCCATAATTCTACCTACAAATGGAGATATCAAAGTTATATTCCCTTCAGCACATGCAACAGCCTGTGGGAAAGAAAATAATAAGGTTAAGTTACAAGAAATGCCATGGTTGGCTTGTAATTCTCTTGCTGCTTGAATACCTTCCCAGGTAGAAGCAATTTTGATTAGAACACGTTCCTTGGAAATACCTTCTTCTTTGTACATATTAATAATATTTAAAGCCTTTTTAATAGTGGCATCTTTATCAAAGGATAGCCTGGCATCGATCTCATTAGAAACTCTACCTGGCACGATCTTTAAGATTTGAGTACCAAATTCTACTAATAGTTTATCCATAGCATTTTGAACTTTCTCATCCCTAGAATCCCCATGGGCAATACCATATTCAATGGCATTATCAAGGAGTTTTTTGTACTTCTCTTCTTTTGTAGCAGCTAGAATTAAAGTTGGATTAGTGGTTGAGTCTTGTGGAGTATATTTTGCAATAGCTTCAAAATCACCGGTATCAGCTACAACTACTGTACCGGTAGCCTTTAAATGATCTAAAGAAGTTTTACCTTCAGTTGTCTTTTGTTTCTTTGAAGCAGGTGCCATATTATCGATATTTTATTTGGTTTATGTCTGAAAATAAGATAAGAGCAGGATTTATTCCAAGATAAATCAAAGAATGACAATACATGAGTTTTAAGTATGGTATCACCCTTTATATACTTATTATGTGTTACCATTTTTATCAGTACGTATGAATATCAGTCGATGAAGTTCTGGAACATTTGTAAAATCAGTAACTACCAAGAAATGGTTTCTCCTTGAGAGATTGAGCCACCACTATTATCAGCGGGTGGTTCCAACACTATCACTATCACAACCTTTATTCGCCTAGTGAATATAAAAAGTATTATGAAATACTCCGTTATAAGGAGAGTTACGAAAGGACGGCATAGTAAACGATAAATTTCACCATTTATCGTCTCAAATTTATGCATAATTATAAACGATACCATGCAGTAACATGCACTGATGGCTAATCAAACCCACGCATGCGCATAATAATACCCTTGTTATTCTCTTTTTACCTTCCATGTATGGATCAGGAAGTTAGTATGTCGGAGTCTGATGACTGCCTTCAAATAACTTTCAATTAGGCCGGAGTTCCCTTATTTGTCGATTACTTAATGAATTACAAGTGTGGATATATTCCACCGTGTTAATATCTAAATATGTGATCTTGTTGTTCAAGAATATGTTTCCCTTAGTGATCAACCCCTTTTGGAAATTCTACAAGAATGTTGCTTTATAAGTAAAGGAATGCATTGTTTCTTTTATAAGTATAATTTATTATTACTACCATATATTTAACTAAATAAAAAAAGTAGAAAAAAAATAACCTGCTAAGAATAATTAAGAACTAAAATTTTAATGTATAATGTCCCTATCACTGTAAAGTGTATAACTGAAGTAAAGTCAATGAGAAATAACATCTAAAGAAAAGAATGATTGAGATTTTAGAGTTGAGAAGTCTGAGGTCTTTTTGGAGCTTTTCTTGGAACTTTTCTTGTATTCCTTCTTGAGGGCTTTTTTGAATATAGCAATCCTCTAATGTGAGCTATCTTTTCAGCCTCATTGTTAATTGTTGGACAATTAGCTAATACCCTGTCTAATCTTTTGTTGAAGCGGGAACTGTCATTATTATGTACAATTATCATATGTCTGTTGAAGGCATCCTTGCGGTAGAAGACCTTGTCACAATATTTGTCTGCACATGGGATGTTTGGATAAGTTTCATCCTTTAGATTTAAGAATTCCTTTAACTGAGAAGGTAATTCGTTCTTGTGTTGAATAGCACAATGTCTTCTTAGATCAGTTCTGCGTGGCAGCCCTAAAATTTTCCACTGACATAGCTTAAATGGGCATTTATAATCTCTTTGTACATCATATTCATCAAGATGATGAGCAAATTTAAGAACATCGGAAAAGGTTTCAGGGCAGTGTGCACAACGATAACTTCCTCTTTTATTTTTATTACTTAAAGAATTGAGTAGAGGAACATCATTTTTTAACTGTTGTACTAAAGAAATTTTTTGTTCCTCGATACTTGTTATTGATTCAACCACTGGAGTATCGTCCTTTTCTTTGGATTCTTGCTGGGAAACGTTGTTGTCAGTTAATAAATCTTCCGATATAGAGTTTTCGATCCTGATAACTGTATTTTGACCGTTCACAGAAGTATAATGGTTAGGCAAATTATTTGGGTCAGCCAAAAAAGTGTTGTTATTAGGTATAATATTCTGATCAGCTACAAAAGTGTTGTTGTTTGAATCATTTAGTTCATCTAATAAATCGTCAGTAGAACTGAAGAGCTCTCGTATATCAGGCACTCCGTCTAATTTAACACTTGATGATTCAATTGCAGTTGAAGAACTTTCCCTTGAGTTATTGGGAGACACATCTGAGTTAGTTAAATTATATTTACTATTTATTATAGCATCTAGTATTTGTTGGTCATAGCATGGAGTCTCTGATTTTTCAAGATCGGCTGAATTTGATGTGGTCATTATTATATCTTGAGTTCTATTATTACTATGAGAAATTATATTGACTTCTGGACTTTGTTCTAATTGAGAAGATTGAAATCTCACTGACTTTGGAACTGGAGCTGCCATTGGTATGAGAGAAATTGCATTTGGGCCTCTTACTATTGATGGAGAGTTTGCATCATCTCCGAATTGAAGATTAACTGGAGTTGGAACTGGAGATGGTGACTTAGAGAAGCTCCTTAAAAAATTTGACGAAGGTTGCGGTGAAGCTGCCAAACTAATCAATTCTCCAAGAATGTTTTGCAATTCTGCTTCCTGCTCATTAGAGTCGAAATTACATTGTTGACGAACATCGGCAGAGCTTTGAAACTTGGTTTCTTCCTTTAAAGAGATTCCCGTCTCAACAGTATAAAAGGCACACATATTTAGAATTGATAGTAAGCGAAAGTGTTATTTAGTTCAAATAGTAGCTTAAAATAAATGTTATTTGGAATAAATAGTTTAATTAATTTTCTATATTCCCTTTGGTTTTTGATCCAAAGTAAGAATAAAATGAGAAAAAAAAAAATTGAGCCAATTGCTAAGTCTTGTTTATATTATATGAGAAACGATGTTTCAAGGGTGATGCCCATCTTATAAATAAAAATTATTCTTTCTTCGATGTGGAAGAATAAACAATTTAACGTCCAGGAGAATATTTTTTGGAAGAAGAAAAAAAAAAGAAGGCTACCACTAAGAAAATAATTTTGATGTGCATCATTCGAAGATTATGCAGCATTTTCTAAGAGTTTTTGTACCACTTTTTAAAAAGAGAAAAACGTCCATGCTTCAATTTGGCAACAAAAACCGTTTCCTACAATATTCTCCAACAAACAGCATTGTACGAAATTAAGGTCCGGACGCTTGGATGCTTCAAGTGGGAAACGCTATGAGCAACACATATCGATGTCCCCCTGCTCTGCGTTATTATCGTGGTAATTTTGGATTCCCTAAGCGAGCCCGGTACATCGATGCAATTTTTTACACGTCGAGTTTTTTCCATTTTTGTGTTTATGGAAAGGAAACACAAAAATGGAAAAAAATAAACTTCTTGCCAATGATAATATGGTAATTACTGTAAAAATTTGATAGAGTTGTGTGCTATTTGTGCATTGCAAATACAGTTGAACTACTGCTCTAATGCTCTTTAAATTTACCTTTACTTAGAATGAACATTTTTTCTTGTTTGCAATTACTACGCTCCCATGTTTTCCTTCTTGAATAAAACTACGAGTAGTAGAGGCAAAAAAGAATCTTCTTGTTAAACCCTGTTAACAAAGTGAGCTAAAAGAGTGCTATCAAAGTACGTAGAGGTCAAGTAGTGGACCTTGGCAACGTTTCAAAAGCTATCATGGCATCCTTTGTCTTTTCTTCTTTCGTTGCCCGTACCGGATATGTCCTAAATAGGAAGTTGAGCGCAAAAACTGATGCATTTTTTTACATGCGGATACGGGCCCACTTCTGTGGACGTTTCTGCGGATGGAAAAAAGTAGAAGCCTATTGTCATTGCTCTTGTGCTAGAAAGCATAGTAGAACCTCGAAAAGCCTCACCCTTGGTGTGGATGCCCTAAAGCATCCTTATTGTAAACAAAAGAGTGACAGCTAAGTATGATACCGGATCTAAGCTTTTATTTCCTTCTTCTGCATCTTCAAAGGGGCTCCTATCGGGAAATACATTATGTCAATTTTCTTAAAGTATGTTTTACCATTTTGTTGTCCTTTTTCCTATTCAAATTCTCTCAAATTACCGAATAATGGACTTTTTTCACAAATTTGCCTAAATTGATAGGAATATTAGATGAATGAAACGTTAAAATCTATGAAGCGTAAGCTTCTTTTTAACAGGTAGACTGGCACTTGTTCCATTTCGAGCCATATAAAAGCTACGGATTTGTCATTTTCTAGTTCCGATGAAAAATTCATTCATCGCAGGAGTAGCAGTAGCAGTAGCATCATAGTTAGGCTTAGAGCTACACATCAGTGCCTACTTTCTGGTACCACACTTAGTAAATGTCTTATACAAGGTAGTACACTAGTTCATCACATAGCTATGTTTATAGCTTTTTCTTTTTTTCTTTTAGCTGTCAAAAACTTTCAGTTATCATAAACAAACAATGATGGTGTTGTTCGTAGCACTGGTACGATATTAGAATATTGTAATAGCATTAAAAGGATGTACAACCAGAGGGTATATTATTGTATAAAGAGAAATACAATTTAAAAGTTAGCTTCACATATTCAGCTTTATTCATCACCGTTGAAAAAGAGAATATTTTGATATTTGTTACAGATGGATTTCAGAAGTGTCGATGAAGGGGCAAAATAGTTAAATTCCTTGTTTTTTCTTGCTTTTTTCTTAAGGGTTAGAGCTTTATTACTATGTAATGCATCAACATTGTCTCAGAGTTCGTTGTTTTTGAGTTCCAGTTACACTGACCATACTTAATTACGCTTGGATATCTTGACGAGCTTTGGTACTTGTATCACGGAGATTTCAAAATCATCTTACTTTGTATTTATGCGTTCTACTCTAAACACTGGTTTCAATATTGAATAAGCTGAAGACAAAAAGTGGGTATCTCTTCTGTATTACATGATCAGAATCTACTCTTAATCACCTTATTCTCTCTTTACAGTTAGATTGGCATATTAAACGAATTTCGTAGCTCAAAAATATCCTTTGAGGAATTTTTCAAATCTCGCATAATGAAAATGTATTTTACAAAAAAAATAAGAGTTATGTAAGCTGGCAAAATACAAAAACTCGTAGTTAAAGAGTGCTTTACAAATTTATAATAAGCTAAGTAGCAACTGAAGTATAGTCTAGTATTTAGCTATTTACTATTAGAATTTTATTCTTTATACTTTAATAACATAGTAAAATGACAAAAACATCTATTGATATCTCTAAGACAATTGCCATATCCTCCTTAGGGTTATATGCAGGTCTTTTATCCTCTACCACTATGGTTAGCATGATTGCACCAATCAGTGTGATTAAAAGAGATTTAAAGCATGTTTTATGCGGTTTCGGTATTGGTGGTACATTATTAGGTAGTTTATCTACCGCTGCCTTTGGTTTGTGTTATTACTTAACTCCGCCACACTTAAGAAGTTGTAGTTTATTGTATGGGTTAGCTGTTGGTCCAATTACTGGTGGTTACTTATATCTTGCAACTTTATTTAGTGACTCTTCTAAACCATCAACTGAAAAATGCCCAGTAGCCTCTTCTTCATCCGTTGTTGAAAAGAATGACAAGATGAGTACACCAGAATTGGTTAAAGTCGATGATGAACAAAAATCCAAAGATGCCACTAAGGTTCCAAAGTTACCGCCACATCATCCATCAGTAGTAAATGAGAAGGGAGAAGTTCAGCAATGTCCCTTTGGCAAGAAACAACTGGAAAAGAACTCCAAGAAGACTTTTGATGCTCATACAGCAAGTTATTACTGTACAGTATTCAGGCCTATCAATATTAATCTATTGATTATTTCTACTGCCAGCATTGCCACGTTTATTAAAACTGTACATGCTTTCCAAGAGAGGTCATAGTTTTATCATAAATTGACCGCATTTCCCCTATTCATAATAATTTGAAAAATGATAATACGATTCAGATGAGTTGAAACTTTAAAAGAACACGTACTTACATGTGTATGTCATGGTTATCTAATAATAATATGTAGCTTCAATACTATAACAAACGAATAAAAAACAAAAGAAAAAAATTACATTTTAAGATTATTTATTAACTTAAATTCTATGAAGAATTTATCTTGAGTATGTATTGGAACTAATAAAAAAGTTTAAACTATTGAAAAATCCAACAAGAATGAGGAATCACATAAAGAAAAAATATATCCGCTGTAATAATTGCTTGGTACGACGGGCATATAGTATGTAAATAATAGGGAATATCAAATGTTTCCCGAAATAAATGCTAAGCTGCTGTCTGTGTCCTTGCTTATTAAGAAACTCGTTGATAAAATGAGGGCCTAGAATGCTTCGATTGTATGGTAATCAATAGTAACTTGAAAATAAGAAAAGAAAAGTATGAAGGACGAGAAGAATTAGAAGAATACTCAAGCAGAAAGAATTACAAAGACGATCAAACGATTAACATGGAAACAATAGATTTCTCGGACACCGGAAAATGAAAAAGCTCCGTTCTAACACTAAGAATTCGAAAGTAACCCATTATTTGAAATATCCTTCCCTTCATAACTATCCCTATTATGGAAGTGAAATAATCACGCCAATGTTATCCCAAAAACAAAGTAGAAGTAAAAGTAAATGAAGGACTCTCAACTAAAATCCCTTGGAACAAATCTCCCTCGGCTCCTTGTTTTGTCTTAGTAGTAGCCAAAATCCTATTAATTTGAAATAGCTACACATATTCACATGCTATTCACGATTAATCAATTGAACAAATAGTAGAATTGACAAGGAAAAATGTGTAATCAAGATCTATGATGAAAGAAAATAAAATAGAGTTGTGGAACCACTTGAATATTTCTCCCTATCTAAAGGATATATCGCGGAAAATGTATTTAAGTTACTATGTGGAAGAGTTCTCAACCACGAAAGCTGCACATAAATTAAATAAACGCACTACTTCTCGAAGTTTCAGGCAAGTTTAAGACCTTGGCACAGCATTTTCCGTAGAAAGAAAAATTCTATATTATCCTCAATTCTCAGATCACATTGTAGAACAATTAGAGTTGGGAATGGTAGTGCATAAGCTTTGTTGACGTAGCAGCTACGCAGTAAAGCTTAACATTGCATTGAAAAATACCGAGTTGCGGACCGTATCTATCATATTACCTCACTCCCACGGGGCTTTGAGTGCAAAGAGTACTTGGCGGCTAAAGAAATAGGAGTTGTATCCGTCCGTTACCCTGCTGTTGCTTAGTTACTCTTTGATAATATTTCGACGGTCCTGCGGAGTTTTGACTGGATCTCGCCTAATTGGGCAAGGATTCCTTACTTGATTTGCCTAAGAACTCGAGAAGCGAGATCTGGCTCGAGTAAGTAAGCGATGGCCAATTGAGAGGAATGGCTAGTTCACGAAAGATTTTCATATGTTTCCTTAATTACTGCTGCAATTGTTTGCATTGTACTTGTGTGTTCAATTGTAGTGCTCAATTATTCATGATTTATTCATTTTACTGTGGGCTTCTCTTTTCCTTTATTCTCCAGGCTTGATTCTTTGTGGGTTGTGGCTATGACTTCCGGTTTACGTAACCGCCCATTAATGGTTCTTTCGTTATTTCTTCTGCATCCTTTTCTAACCCCGGGGCAAAGTACTGAGATCTCATACTAGAGTATTATTAGAGTTATGTTACTTAAGCTTTTTCCTTCCCTTTTATTGCATTTGTTATGTAACTCATCATAAAGGAAGTCAATCTCAAAAGATTTAACCAAGTTTAAAGGATTGAACTTCATATAAAATAATCCTACTAATTGATATAATTCTTGTTTTTCCTGATTTATGATTATTTCTTTCAAAGACTTTATTACTTAGTATATGTTACATACAATCAGACATTAGCTTTCTCTTAGTTGAATTACTATAAAAATAATAAATTAGTCTTTTAAAGACAAACAATAATATTCTAGACACTAAAAGCTCTGTCCTTCTTACAGGCAAAGAAGAAAAAAACTAATTCAAAACTCTACTCCTTCTCTACTACTCATTTCTACTATAAAATGTACAGCAAATTAACTAAAATTCAATCCGGATCTTTTAGTACCGTTTACAAAGCTTGGTGCTCTAAGTTAAATAGATATGTTGCTTTAAAGATAATACCCAAGAATAAATATTCACACCAAGGTATGGTTAATGAATACCAAGTAATGAAAACTTTAGGTAACTCACATCCAAATATTTGTGCAATGTTAGATTTCTATCAAGATGAATCTTATTACGTAGTTGTATTGGAATATTGTGAATGTGGGGATCTTTATGATTTCTTAGATATTGCCAAGCGTAAAGGTGAACCTGCTTCTCCATCACTAATACAATTAGATTTTAAACAAATTGTATCTCAACTATTTTCTGCTGTTCAATACTCTCATTCTTTAGGTATCGCTCATAGAGATATTAAACCCGAAAATATATTATTAACAAAAGAAGGTAATATTAAATTAGCTGACTGGGGACATGCTACAAAAGATGAAACTTCAACTGAGTTTCACATTGGTACTGATAATTATCGCGCTCCAGAAACTTTTAACGGTGTTACTCCTTATGATACATACAAATCTGATTTTTGGTCCATTGGTGTAACATTGATGTACTTAATCTTCGGATACTGTCCATTCAAATGTGCTGCTATTACAAATGACGATTTGGTAAGAAATAATTCTTCTAATTCTTTACCTTCTTCTCATGTATCAAAAAAATATCAAAGATGCCAAAATTTTGAGGATTATCTCAAGGATTCATACAAATTTATTTACAGATATTATTTGGAACCAATAATAAGCTTAAAACAGAACAACAAGTACACTGGTAACGGTAGACCTTCATTATTTGTGTGGCAAGACTTGGTTAACATTTACAGCTTATTATATCTATGCAGGATCATAGTTGATAACTTAGCAAATGTCGATGTCGACAGTAGATCTATGGAAAAGTGCTACCATTTATTTAGCAAGAACTGGGCATTTGATGAGATGAGTGATGGTGAAGATAATGATCAATGTTCTGTTACTAGTTCTACAACTACTGCCACATCTAGTCCAAATTCAACTCCTACAAAATGTCTAGTCAACAGTATGGAAGATACTCATAATATATTCTCAGCTGAAGTTTCCTTATAGATAATATTCTTATTTTTATATTCAAATTCAAAACTGTAATTCAGTATCACTACCTTTTTTTAAAATTGACCTGGTGTCACTTAGTATTATTCTATTAGATTTACTTCGTTCTAATAACTATTTTAATATTCATTCATTCATATTATTTTTCTTTTTTTCTTTAACTTTTAATATTTACATTGTATATATATCTACATAAATAACACATTGTTGAAGTAAAAAAATTCAATTATATACATTATTTAGTAACTTATCGATATAATAATTACATTTATATAAATATCTCCACTAAAATATTTACAAGTGGTACTTTCAATAGCAAAGAGCGTTGTTAGTTTGTGATCGCCTCTTTTTATAATGGATTAATTCAACCTTATCGATTGTGTGAACAAGAATTTTAGAGTTATCCTCATTAAATTCAAATATAAACATACCATGTAATATATTCGTAACGTTTTTATCCTTAGAAATATCTTTAGCGTGTTCATTCAATTTGGGATCTTTTAACATTGCTGAAGTTGGTCTCGCTATGAAATCAAGTAGATGAGAATTGAAATTTTCATTTTTACTTTCTATTTTATAATTGTGTATTTGGTTATCCATATGATCTTCTTCTTTACCCTGGTGCTCAAAAGGGTATATACAATTGTCATCCTCAGGAACACAGCTTTGCCATTTTATGATAACTTTATCATTTCTAGTTAAAAAATTAAAAGTAGAATTGTCACTGTCATTGGCACTTGTAGTTTTAACCTCTGTTGATTTTATATGAAAATGACTGCTTTTGTTAAATATAAATTTTTGTAATATGAGCCTTATAGCGTTTAAAGAAGAGATATATCTTGGCTTTCCATTTATTATAGGGATATAAGGCAATAGAGTTGGAAATAAATGAAGCTTGATTTGATCGTCAAGATATCTGTCTAAAATATTTCTATTGATTAAATTTGGCACTCCATCCTCTTTTAAATAAGTTGTAATCTTTCCTAAATTTGCTACCTTTGTATGATTGTGAGATGTATAATTTCTAAAGGTTAACTTTACGGTCGGATATAAAAAGTAACTTCGTTGGAGATTCATTTGAGGGTGTTGACTTTTATCAATATCAATTCCGTTATATTCAATTCAGAGTGAAGTTGATACTTAGTACCATAATCTAAACATGCTAAGATGTGAGCAAAAGGATTTTAGAAACCCAATTTAGTCGGGCGTCCAATGTAATGCTTATTTTAAACAACGTAGTAGCTCTTAAAGTCTAACGAACTATTATTGAATGCATTATACAGTCTTTTGAAAAGGTGATCATAATTTCGTTTAAAAATCTTTTTAGTCTGATTTTACAAATGTCCGAAATGTCTCTTAGTATGCGCTTCTTTACTTGGTGTCTATCAAAATGCTACTAAATTCTTTACATGAAAACCAAGGAGAGTGTATTCATAATAATCTTGTGAAAGATACCTATCTCATATGTTAAATATGTTCTGTAAATAAGTTTTGGATATACAAGCCTTTCACTGTACAGTAGTGAATTTTCAACTAAGAAATAAGCGTCAATTTAAAGATACTTCAGTACATAATGGATTGTGTGTGGAATAATATTAAGTAATGACAAAAACAGCTTAGTTTAGTGACAAATTTTTCTACTGCAAACATACTTTAATATAAGACAATCTGGAATATACAATATTACAGATAAGGAGATTTCATATAATATATATAGATTACCTCTAGTAGTTGGACAATATTCTGTGTTCATGCTATAACTTGAAGGCTGCGTTGTAAGATATCGATTAATTTGGTATCACTTTCTATATATGTTGATATTAAATATGAGTTAACATTCCTACAGACTAAATGCATCATTGAGCAGGACAATATCTCAGAGAACATATTGCTTGATTTATATTTCAATTCTATAGTTTTGGTGAGCATTATAAAAGCCTTATTGACATATATGATTGGTAATTTCAGTTCACATTCAGTAAATGTATGTTTTACTTTATTAAGAAATTAAATAAATAAAATACATTGAAGTTTCACCCTACTGCTCGTTAGTATGTTGTCTTTTTACATGTGTTAAGTTCTTCGAGACTGAATTTTACATCTATCTATGTGCCCCATTATGTCTTCTAATCATTATTTGAAGATGTCAGAACAAATTACAAAATTGATATAACAAAATTAAACAAATACTGGAGGAAAAAGGATAAGTCTATAAACAAGGAAACGTTATATAATTGATAGAATTTATGTATTTAACACCTTACTAACTCTTATATGTTGAAGTATTTAATCTGGTTATTATTTTTTATGTTTTTTTCTTTTCGCGATATTATATTACGCCTGTTCTCTTTTATAGAGAACAAAATATAAACAAAAAGAAAATTTATATTGTACCTGCTCTTAAGAGGATTCATTGTAAGGAACATTCATATTACTACGGTGAAGTACATAAACATAGTCTACATAAGCTTGAAGAAGATCTTCTTGCAACCAAATATGCAAGGAATTGAAAAATGTGAGTTTCTCTTTACAGTAAATAAGGATATGATATGGTACCCATTCTAAATGATTCGACCAACGTTCAATATGTATATATAGATCTTACACTTTTATAACTAGTTATCTACTCTGTTATGAATAGCATAAATTAAAAGGCCGACACCATTCACTATTCAATTCCTAGTAAATTAGCTAAAGAACTCCCTGATTTAATGGTGAGTCTACCCCGGACCCTATCATTCTATTACGATTTCACTTTGTTCAAAAGGGACATTCAAATTTGCTCATAGTAATTGAGCAAATAAAGTAAATTGTAATAGAAAACAGGCGACTGGAGGATTCGAACCTAGGAACCACAATTTTAGAAATATATGCCAAAAATGTGTCAAAGACGGCACTAAAAAGGAACTTGCGGCACTGTCAAAAATAGACACAGACACACTTCAGGCTACTCTACACTTCATTGCGTTTCCAGCTACTAACACAATTTTGGAACTGTGACAGTCCATTTTCACAGTTTGATGTACGACTACTAAATATGTAACCATTATTACAGGACAAGGAGATCTCGCCATTTGGTTTTTCTTGTTGGAAGCCCTTCCTTCTCCAGGTCCTACAGAGATTTCTGGGGATCTTGCACCAACAACAATTGCTTGTTCGATCTTTTCGGGTTTTGCTGTCCACTGAAAATTTTTTTGACAAAACTTGGAGGATCTTCCCAAGAAGTAAAGCACTAACTGGAGTGATATAGCCGGTTTTGGATCTACCACAGTTTGCATCGAAATTAATATACTACCGAAAGCTGACAAACCTTCGTAGTACATCTCGTTACTTTCAATACTTGCCAGATGAGAACTTATAAGTGAAAAAAGTTAGTAGTTATTATATATATAAGAGATCTTCTTTTCTTGGCAAAATGCTTTTTTTGACATTAATCTAGTCTCTAGCCCAGATATAACTAATCAAAATAAAAAAATAACATATATATATAAAATGTCTGATAGCAAGAAGCCATCATTCATTTCCCAATTGAATGTCTTTAATAAGGAGAACTATACATTTTCTTCCAAAAGTGAGGCTCATGAAAGTGAGTCTACTTCTGACGTAGAGCAAGGTCAACAATTTGCTACAGAATTAGACCAAGGTGAAAAACAATTAGGTTTATTATCATGTATTGGTCTTATTTGTAATAGAATGTTAGGTACAGGTGTGTTCTCTGTCTCTTCAACTATTTATACTCTTTCTGGTTCCATCGGGTTGGCTTTAATCATGTGGGCTATTGGTGCCATTATTGCTTTAGCTGGTTTATACGTCTATATGGAATTTGGTACAGCCATCCCAAAGAATGGTGGTGAAAAAAACTATTTAGAAGCCATCTTCAAGAAACCTAAATTTTTCATTACTTCCATGTACGCATCCTATATCTTCTTCTTAGGTTGGGCTGCTGGTAATTCTGTCAATACTGCTGTCATGTTCTTAACCGCTGCCGATGCTGAAGTTACAAAATGGAACCAAAGAGGTATTGCTGTAGCTGTCATCTTTTTCGCTTTTGCTGTTAATTCAATTAACGTCAAGTTTGGTATCTACTTACAAAATGTGCTTGGTATCTTCAAGGTTTTTATTGTTTTATTCATTTCCGTCACCGGTTGGGTTGCCCTAGGTGGAGGTTTAAAACATGGGTACCAATCTCACAATTTCCATAACGCTTTCGAAGGTACTGAAAATGCTACCGCTTATGGTGTAGTTAACGCATTATATAACGTCATCTGGTCCTTCGTTGGTTATTCCAATGTTAATTATGCTCTAGGTGAAGTTAAAAATCCTGTCAGAACTTTGAAAATCGCTGGTCCAACTTCTTTAATCTTTATTGCCATCGTATATATCTTTGTCAATATCGCTTATTTCGCTGTTGTTCCAAAAGAGAAATTAATTTCATCAAAATTAGTTCTTGCTGCTGATTTCTTCGATATTGTATTTGGTGACAGTGGTAGAAAAGCTGCTGCTGCCTTTGTTGGTTTAAGTGCCCTCGGTAACGTCTTATCAGTCATTTTCTCTCAAGGTAGAATTATCCAGCAGTTAGGTCGTGAAGGTGTCTTACCATTCTCTGACTTTTTCGCATCTTCAAAACCATTCAATTCACCAGCTGTCGGTCTTTTCCAACATTTCATTGTCTGTGTCATTACTTTCTTAGCTCCTCCACCAGGTGATGCTTATAACTTCATTCTAAATTTAATCTCTTACCCAATGAATATCATCAACTTTGTTGTTAGTTGTGGTTTATTATGGATCTACTGGCAAAGAAGACAAGGTAAGATTGAATGGAACCCACCAATTAAAGCTGGTGTATACGTTACTTCATTCTTTGCCCTTGCAAACTTATATTTAATCGTTGCTCCTTATGTCCCACCATCCAATGGAGAATCTGTCTACGAAAGTTTACCATACTGGATCCATTGTGTTGTCTCATGGGGTATTTTCGGTATTGGTGCTCTTTACTACTTAGTATGGGCTCAATTATTACCAAGATGGGGTAAATACACTTTAGATACCAAAGATGTTCTTGGTGAAGACGGTTTCTGGAGAGTTAAAATCATCAAGGTTTACAATGACGAACAGAACATCGATAAAGAAGACACTTCTAATGTCTCATCAAAGAATGAAGACCAATTCGAATACATATCCACTGATAAGGAGAAGAATAGCGATAGCGAATTACATCGTAATGGCTATTAAAATTTTTTTGAATGTAAAAATTTTATCACTCATTCACAATATAAGTAGCATAAATCTTTTTTTATCACCTGCATATGTAATTTTTAATATTCATAGTTAAACAAACCAATATATATCATTTTACAATTATAGAAAAAAACTATTATCTCTTTCTCAATATATCTTGCATTTTATGACATTTCAGGCTGCTGTCATAAATTTTTTGGTCATTTTTCGCGCCATCTTGAGTCTGAAAAAAAACTTCATGAAAACTAACAATGATCAAAAAATAAATACGAAACTTCATAGTTTACAGCAAACTGGTGTGTTTCATTAATTGTAATTGAATAAATACGTAACCTTTGAAACTACTAATTCTTTTTGGATCTATTTTTTTTGCGACTGATTTACAAGGATAGACAATAATATAAAGGCTAGTGACATATCTTTATTATGAATGAAAAAGAACGCATCGAATTAGAAAAACTTCTTAGAGTTTTCTATAAAGAGATTTTCAATTTAAAAGAAGAGAACGGGTTGGAAATATATCCTGTGTTTAACACATTACCAGCAAGAAAGGATTACCCAGATTATTACGAGGTTATTCCACATCCTGTTTCCCTTAATACTCTAAAAAAAAGAGTACCTCATTACACTGAACCACAAGATTTTTTAACAGACGTTGCTAGAATTCCATGGAATGCTAAAGTATACAACACTAAAGAATCTGCAGTATATACATATGCCAGCATACTGAGTAAATACATAATAACGAATTTGTATCCACGACTAAGGGAAAAGTATCCGCATGTTAGATTTCCATATTTTGGGCCATTACCTGACGAAGGCGATGAGAAAGAGCTAAAACAGATACACCAGAGAGAAAAAGAAGAAGATGAGAAGGCAGGGATTAAACCATTCCAACTCGACAATTCTATTTCTAAAGTGTCCAATGAAGAAAGTAAAAAGGAAAGCATAACAACAACTGAAATCAAAAAACCTTCAAGCACTAGGACAAAGAGAGAAGTACCTCAATTAGCTCCAACTATTAGTAAAACAAAGGCTAGATTGGGTAACTTTCAGCCGACAACATATGCAGAATCTGTAAAGCCTACTCCAGTGATGCCAGATCCAAATGAAAAGGAATATATCGACACTGATAAACAATCTATGAAACTTAGAGCGGCTAAAAGGATTTCTCAGTCCCATACTTACTCGCCACCCTATGATAACCGTTCTAGGTCAGGGACACCACATTACTCTAGAACTGTACAACCAAAGACCCACGTAAGACGTGGTAGACCACCCATTATCGATTTGCCATACCTACAAAGGATAAAAAATATACTAAAAAGCTTGAAAAGAGTCAATGGTACGTCAGGAAGACCGGTAACTTTTTTCTTTGAACAGCTACCAGAGGAGGATGTAAAAGTTGTTCCCAATCCTATATGCCTGGATGATATTAGAATAAAAACTCGGAAACGTGAATATAAAGATTTTAAAGGCTTTCAAAATGATATAGAAGTAATGCTGACAAACTTCAAAGTATACTTCAGTAATGATCCTGAGATTATAAATAATGCCAATAAATTTGAAAAATCGTTTAAAAACTTAGCGCGTATTGAACTTTCTCGTCCAGATCGTTTCTATCTACCGGAAGGTGAACTACGATTTCCATTAGACTCCGTCGTTGTTAATAATGTATCATATACGACTGGTGACTGGGTCATGTTAAATAATCCAAATGATACAACAAAACCTATTGTTGGACAAATTTTCAAGCTATGGAGTACTGAAGATGGTACTAAATGGTTAAATGCATGTTGGTATTTCAGACCCGAACAGACAGTCCATAGAGTGGATAGATTATTCTATAAAAATGAAGTCATGAAAACTGGTCAATATAGAGATCACTTAATACAAGATATAGTTGGCAAATGCTATGTTATTCATTTTACAAGATTCCAAAGAGGGGATCCAGAAAATAAAGTCGATGGCCCTCTATTTGTTTGTGAATTTCGCTATAATGAAAGTGATAAAGTTTTTAATAAAATTAGAACATGGAAAGCTTGTTTGCCAGAAGAATTACGTGATGTTGAAGAGGCAACTGTTCCTGTCAATGGTAGAAAATTTTTCAAATACCCTTCTCCAATCAGGCATTTGCTACCTGCTGGTGCCACCATAAATGATCGTATACCTCAACCTAAATTAGGTGCTCCGAATGCTCCACCTTTAATTGGTGCTGTGTATTTGAGACCAAAAATAGACAGAGATGATTTGGGAGAGTACTCTACTTCCAGTGATTGCCCCCGTCATATTATAAGACCAGGTGATCCACAAGAGGAAGGGAAATTTGATTTCGAAACAGGTACTATAATTACAAATCCATCATCAAGTTATGTACCACGTTCAGGAACCTCTACTGTAAGATTACCAACGTTAAGACAGAGCAGATCTTCCACATCTTTTAGCTCTGATATTAACACTCCAACATTAGAGACGATGAATAACGATAATGATTCTACAATGATGATGATGATGGGAGGTGCTTCTGATACTTTCCAAAATCATCCCTTAACTGTACAAAGATTGACTCAACATCAAATGCAAAGACAAATGTTACAACAACAGCATAAAAAGATACAAAAGAAAAACCAAGCTTCAAGCTACAGTATGGCTACGGTTGTGAATAGTCTTGCTGCCCAAGCGTCAAGAAATGTCCATAGTCCTATAAATATTGATGTGCCTAGTACATATGTGTTACCAATTTCGATTACCAAAAATGTAAACGTATTACATAGAGCAGATTATAAGAATCAAATAAGGAGAGAAGTACAAGATAAATTTGAACCATCGCGTAGAAAACATAAAGGGGAAGTGCTTTGGTTTAGAGGTTCTAGTATAAATATTGAAGAGCGGTTATTGAATCAAAAGACTACTTATGTACATGTTCCATTACTCAAATGGTTTCAAGCAAGTGATGAACCTAGCCTAAGCTATAGAGAAATCGACGAGATTATTGAGAAGAATAATGGTCATTCTAAATCTGTTAAAGTGACCGCAAATACTGATGATTTAGTTAGCAGTCAACGTAAACATTCTGAAGAAGACTTAAAACATCATCATGTTGGCGAAAATATAAAAATACCAGGATCTTTTGCGTTGGGATTACGACCATCAGTTAAATATATGGCATATAAAACTAAACTGCAAACAAAGTAGTGTCGTGTATTTTATTAACAATAAATAAAACCATGCACATATATATTTTATATAAAGGGAATATATGATTTTATATTTGATTATATTTGAAGGAGGAATACCCTAATATTAAGAATGCCTAATTATTAAAGAATTAATAAGGAACGCATTCCACTTATGCATTCTTAAAAAAATGGATTTGTCATCTGTTAGCTCTATTAGATTAATTGCCATCTTTGATTTATTTGCTCTCAGATAGTTATTGGTGAATGGAGCTAGGGCATTAATATTTTTCTCATTTTCTAATTTATTTGCTTTTTCAATTTTCTTGTTACGATTAGATTTTATATGATTAATCATCTTATTAAAAGCACCTATTATAAAATCCCAATTCTCTGATAAGACGTCCATCGATTGAACAGAATCTTTAGAGTCTACAGTGAAAGTGAAAGAATACCTCCTCTCATTACCTCTTGCATTTTCATCATATAGTTTGAATCCCATTACAAGATTTAAACCTCTTAAAGTATCAAAAAATACAAAAGGCGAACCATCATAAACCATAGTTTCTTCCGAGAACAACTTTTTGGCAATAGAATTTAGCAGTTGATATCTTATAGTCGAATACTGTGTTGTGACATAACTTCTATTGTTAATCGATGTTCTCATAGATCTGATATTAGTGTTTTTTTCATCAGGAAAATGTAAAATGCATGATTCACAATATGAATCAATCGGATAATTTGGTGCTAGTAAGTTTTCACCTAATGGATCTTCATAACTTGACTGTGTAACTAGTACTACTTTTGGACCGTGCTTGTCACAAAAATGGCATAATGATATAATAATTGGGAGAGACATAATGTTTAATAACTATACTTTTTTCTGAATTCAAAACTCGTCTATGATGGATGGCTGTTTCTTTAAACTTTAAAGCAAGGTATTATGCATGCTTTTAAAGAACAAATAATGAATTCACTAGAATGGAGAATAATTTGTAGCCTGTGATCCCGTACTTCCCCAAAAAAGGATGCGTGTTGAATGGTCCTAGTGAAAGAGATTAGAAATACTACCTAACCTCTTCTAAACGTTTTACAACTATCAAGTATATAAATTTGCCTTATATGTTGTGTTTTAAATACAGTCATCGACACTTGAAATGTTCGGACCCATAAAAAAAAGCTCTCGGATTTAATATCATTTGGATCTGTCACTAACCAACAACCCAGGAAGCAATAAAAAGACTGCCAACAAATTGGTTAGTTGCTTCTACTCATCAACAGTGACAAAGTAATGAAATAGCTCTAACTTCCGATATCTTGAACTGGTAAGCTTGATGATTAATTTATATGAAGATATAACTATTGCTTATGTAACATTTTATACTTCCGATATAAGACATCGATGAAAAAAAAAATATAGTAAGTTGCTAAAAAAATAAACCATAGCAAACCTATTGTAATTGTAAGGAGAACTCAGTATCAAAGTCTGCTATTGCTGCTGTAACAACTAATGGGATCTAAAAAGTTAAAGTACGAGGCTGGAGATGACTTGTTATTGTATGCTACCCCAAAGGAGGCTTTGGAGGCATCTAAAAGGCAAGAGATGGAAGAAAAATTAAGACGCCAGAAGAAATTAGAAATAAAGATGGCCCAAGAAGGTAGAATGAATCAAAGAGTATCATCTGCACCCGCAGTTCCAACGAATAACCAACAGTACAACATGATGCCTCCGGCTGGCAATTTCCAATATGATCAATCATGGAACCAAAGTCAAAATCAAAATTTCAATGTAAGTGTAAATAGTGTTAGTACCAATGGGATGACCTCTCGACCTCGACCTCCTCCTTCCAGAACCAATTATGCGTATGCACATGGCAGTATGTCTACCTCATTAAATAATAACAGTAGCAATAGCAATAGCAATATCAATATCAATAATAATATAATGAATAGTAGTCATAATGCACAATATAATGATTCAAATATACCAAATTATCGTAATATACCCAATTCGTCCCCCATGGTAAAAACCACAATATCACCACAGCGACAAAACGTTCAACCTATGCGAACGTCTCCAACTCATAACAATCCAGGGATTGCCTCACCTGAAGAGAAAGATGTGATGATAGCAAGACAGTTATTTTATAATCATGACATCAAGAAGAAGGACAGGCTAACAGCAGAAGAATTACAAAATTTATTACAGAATGATGATAATACAAAATTCTGTATGTCTGCTATTGATTCATTAATTAATTTATTCGGCGCCACTAGATTTGGCACTATAAATCAAAATGAATTTGTTATATTATATAAGAAAGTCAAATTATGGCGGAAAGTATATGTTGATAATGATATCAATGGATCATTTACTATTTCTGTGAGTGAGTTTCATAATTCATTACAGGAATTAGGATATTTAATACCGTTTGAAAGTAGTGAAAAATTATTTGATCAATATGCGGAGTTTAATGCAAGCAGTAATACTAATTCTAAAGAATTAAAGTTTGATAAATTTGTAGAAACTATTATTTGGTTAATTCGATTAACAAAGACGTTTAGAAAGTTTGATTCTAAACAAGATGGATTTGCCACTATTCAATATAAAGATTTTATTGAATCTACCCTTTATTTAGGTAGATTTTTACCACATTAAAAATAAATAATTGTATAATTATTGCTATGAAATTTTGTACTGTATGTCCAAGAACGGAAAGCGGAAATGACAGACACAAAACCTTTTTACGATAATTTATCATACAGGGCATTGAATAGTGTGATAAATATTATATATGAGATTGTAATATCATATATAAATATAGTTAAAAGTAGAAATTAGGAAATAAATCAGAGATATGGTAAATAAAGTAACACATTATCATAGTTACCCAGAGAGTGTACATATGATTATAAATGGATATTTTGAAGAAGTTCAAAAGCAAAGAGAAATTGAGATATTTAATGGTAAGAAAGATATATTGGGGAGTGAAGATAATGTAATAAAACAAAGGGGTAATAATTTAGTTGGGATTTGTGGAAACACTGATTTGAATGGAAAAGACAGTGAAAAAGTTGAAGTTAAAGTGAATGAAAATAGAAACAATGGTAAGAAATGGATAGATTTGGGTACTATTCTTGGACAAAAGGAAAAAATTACTTCAAGGAATGGAATATCATTTAATATATTATTAGCTGGACAAATTGGAGTTGGAAAGACTACATTTATAAACAATCTATTTGATACTACATTATTTGATATGGATAAGAAAGAAGTACTTTATAAAGTGGACACAACTGGCAATATATTATTAGAATACAGTAAGATTATATTAGAAGGATATGATAATAAAGTAAATTTGAATATTGTTGAGACGAGTGGGTATGGAAATAAGGTAAATAATAAATTTGGATGGACTCCGATAGTTAATTTTATTGAAGAACAAAATATTAGTTATATATTTCAAGAGGAACAACCTAATCGGAAAGATAAGACTGATACAAGGATTCATGTTTGTTTTTACCTTATAGAACCGAATGATAATAACGCCGTTAATGTTTTGGATGTAGTGACAATGAAAGAATTATCTAAGCGAGTAAATTTAATTCCTATTATAAGTAAGAGTGATATGCTAACTGATAGAGAGTTATTAGAGTATGAATGTATGGTGAATGAAGTGATGAAACTTCAAAATATTGAAGTATGTAGTAAATTATTGAAATATAATGGAATTGAAGAAATTAAAGAAGGTATTGAATTGTTAATGAATAATGTACCATTTTCAATAATTACATCTAATGAAACAGATAAAAATAATGGTAAGAAAATAAGACGGTATAGATGGGGAACAATAGACGTGAATGAATATGAAAATTCTGATTTAAGATTATTGAGGGAGATAATAATTGATAAAGAGATATATAATTTAATTAGTAGTAGTGAATATTACTATGAAGAAGTTAGAGAGAGTATATTAGAGACACGTATAATAAACTACAAAGGGATTGATAAAGAGAATACACATGGGATAAAATATGATAATGATCTGGATAGTAATGATACTAAAGGGAAATATATTTGTTATGAATATTATAATAAGAGGCGAATGGAAGATATTTTAATTGAATGGAGTCCAGAATATATCTCCCGACAATTAGAATACAAGCAAAAATACAATAAAGTGAAAAGTATAGAAGACAATAAATTTAAAGAATGGCAACAAGCACTCGTTAATAAACAAAATAAATTCAATAATGAAATTGAAGTACTCTACAAGGAATTAGATTTATTAAAATTAGAATGTCAAGAATTAGAATATAGAGTTGTCACCGGTAGAGGAATGTCATTATATTCTGGTAACAGTACTACATTAATCGGTGTGAATACAATCAACAAGTAATATCTAAAAAAAAAAAACTCTCTCGATTCCTAAGTACATAATCTATACATATCTTTTGCTAAGTACATTGAAAGTATTCTTTATTCTCTCTTAATAACAAATCTGAACCCTAAAATAAGCTTGTAAGAAAATTCATGCGCACAAAGTAACATTCCCACTGTAACCCGGCATTATACATTGTAGCAAAATTTTTTTTTTCCGTGTAATATAAAAAGAGCACAGATTTTTTCAATGGATCAACTACCAATTTTAAACTAACTCTCTTCTACAATATGAAAACAAGGAAATGTACGTGAGGGGAGACACTGACCAATGCCGTGTGGAACAGCTAATATTAAAGAGGATCTTTACCATTAGCGGTTAAACGGGAGACATTGCCCAGCGCGAAACCCTGATCGACCACCCTCTTGCCTCACTTGTTGTAATCACGGCGGGTACCACAAACCAAGCCATACGAGATTCGGTACCACCATATGATGAATACACCTATTGCATTCTTTTTTCTGGCATCTCTAATGTTAGGGCGAGAAGTTTAAGTACTCTCCGTTCGATGAATACAATTTTTGACTTATTCTGACACAAACACCGAATCCCACAGTAAAAAAACCACTTGCGAATTAGCGTGCTAAGCTGCTTGCCGTAAACAGCGATGCGCCACTGCTCTATACGAGAAAGTGCCCGATAAAAGCACTTGAACGAGGTCTCGTATAGCTTTTGGCTGCTCGTTCCTGCGAGTTCTCGAGAAACGACGCAAACTCTCAATTAAAAGCTTGGAAGGTGGATTAGCGATACGTTTCGTCTCGTACAGCGTCTGCAATGGCCGCTATGTGCTCTGCGGAATATATACCGAAATAAGGTAAGAAGTGCTCGATAATGATTACAGGCTTATAATTGCTCTTTCTTTTTGCTGTTTTTTTTATTATATAAGATATCTCGTTTTTTACTTCCCTCGATCTATTTTTCTTTCTTTAATTCTTTTAATTTATAATTTTATATTCTTTTAAAACACAAAAGAAAAAAGATATTAATTTGAAATTGTTAGGAAAAGCAAAAGCACATTTTATTAAATTCAACCTTTTGATATGTCTGCTGTTTTCAACAACGCTACCCTTTCAGAGTTAGTTCGTGCAACTTCATACTCTGAAACTTTAAAGAATATATACCATATTCAACCACATTTAAATGTAGCTGAAAAATACTGGGCTGCTTGGTACACTTGGATGGATAACGATGTCCTTGCTACCGGTCTTATGTTTTTCCTTTTACATGAATTCGTCTATTTCTTTAGATGTCTACCATGGTTCATCATTGATCAAATTCCTTACTTCAGAAGATGGAAGATTCAACCAACTAAAATCCCAAGTATGAAAGAACAACTTTATTGTTTAAAAGCTGTCCTTTTATCTCATTTCTTAGTTGAAGCTATTCCAATTTGGACTTTCCATCCAATGTGTGAAAAATTAGGTATTACTGTCGAAGTTCCATTTCCAAATTTAAAGACTATGGGTCTTGAAATTGCTTTATTCTTCGTTCTAGAAGATATGTGGCATTATTGGGCTCATCGTTTATTCCATTACGGTGTCTTCTATAAATATATTCATAAACAACATCATCGTTACGCTGCTCCTTTCGGTTTATCCGCTGAATACGCTCATCCTGCTGAAACTCTTTCCTTAGGTTTCGGTACTGTCGGTATGCCAATCCTTTACGTTATGTACACTGGTAAATTACATCTATTCACCCTATGTTGTTGGATCGTCTTAAGATTATTCCAAGCTGTCGACTCTCACTCTGGTTATGATTTCCCATGGAGTTTAAACAAATTCCTACCTTTCTGGGCAGGTGCTGAACACCATGATTTACATCATCATTACTTCATCGGTAACTACGCCTCCTCTTTCAGATGGTGGGATTTCTGTCTCGACACTGAAGCTGGTCCTGAAGCTAAAGCCGCTAGAGAAGAAAGAATGAGATTAAAGGCTGCCAAGGGTGCTCAAAAGAAAAACCAATAGTTGACTTTTCATTTCCTATCTTCCTTTTTTCGTGATATATATGTTTATATATTTCTCGCTATTTATTATCTATATTTATAAAGTTATCATTATTATATAACGTTTGAAAGAAATAGTACTTTTCCTTATCATTCCTTTATCACCTAGGCGGAAGCGGTGGTGTCCATCCTGGTGGTGAATTCGGTACTCTTCTAGGAGGCAACTTTGGAGGTATTATTACTCCACCAATTCTTTCTCTAGGACGTAATGGTAATGGCGGTCCTCTTTCCTCAGTTTTTAATTCCTCATATTTAGGTAATTCCTCATCAGATTGTTTATTCTCAATCATAATTTTATTTTTCTTTTAATCTTCCATTACTATTATCACACTTTACATTATTTTCTTTCCCTCTCGAGATATCTTATTATTATTCCCGTTCATCTCATCTTTATATTATAACAATACATCCTTTTTTCCTAACTGAATCTCCTTTACCCGAACCACTTCGGATAGCAATGTACCAACATACTTAAAAAAATGAATGGTTTACTTTTTCATTCAACATTAACAAATACTTCTATATTTACATATATAATTTTTTTCTTAATTAACCTACCCATTTTCTAGCAGATCTGAATAATCTAATCCATGGACCATACCCTCCCCATTCGTTATATTTATCTTCAGGGTACCATGAGTTTGCCTCTAATCTACAAACTCTCTCAGGATGAGGCATCATGGCAAGAACTCTACCATTTGGTGACATTATACCAGCAATACCTTCTGGTGATCCATTTGGATTAAATGGGAACTTTTCGGTAATATTACCATAATTATCAACATATCTAATACGGGCTAACCCATTATCATCAAATCTTGCCTTTTGTAATTCATCTGAAAAATACGCTCTTCCTTCCCCATGCGCTACAGCAATTGGTAATTTTGATCCTTCCATCCCTTGTAAGAAAACATTCATCTTACCATCGTCCTTTATCTTAGCTTCAATCTCAACCATACAAACACGTGCTTCATATTGTTCACTTAAATTTCTCTCAAAACTTGGCCAATCTGAACATCCAGGTATTATATCCTTCAATTTACTCAAGAATTGACATCCATTACATGCACCAAAGGCAAATGTATCTTCTCTCTCTTGGAAAAATTTAATAAACTGTTGACGAACATTCTCATGATATAGCACAGATTTTGCCCAACCAGCACCTGCTCCTAAAACATCACCATATGAAAATCCACCACAAGCAGCAAAACCACAAAATTCATCCAAGTTTACTTTACCATCAATTAAATCTGTCATTGTAACATCAATAGCATCAAATCCCGCTTGTTGGAAACACCATGCCATTTCCATTTGACCATTGACACCTTGTTCTCTCAATATGGCAACTTTAGGTCTATTATTTGCAAGTTCCATATTAATTCCAAGATCATCACTTGGATCAAATGTTAAATTATAATATAACCCGGGATCTTTATCATCTTTGATTGCTGAAAATTCTTCTTCTGCAGTTCTTGGATTATCTCTTATTTTTTGAAGTTCATATGATGTGGAACTCCAAAGTTGTTGTAAGTCTCCTCGTGTGCTACTATACATTACAGTACCATTAGATTTAATATCAATAGCTTGTGATGTAAAATTTGGTTTACCAACAATTGAAACGAAGTGTGCTGGAACACCATTTTTCTCCAAAATACTCAAAAATTTATCATAATTGACTCTAGAGATTTGGAAAATAGCGCCCAATTCTTCATTAAATAATTCAATAGCCAATGAATCTTTAGAGACACCATTCAACATGATCTCTAACCCACATCTTGACGCAAAAGCCATTTCAACTAAAGTTACAAAGAGACCACCATCAGATTTATCATGATATGAAAGAATGATATCCAAACTATGAAGTTCTATCAATGAAGTTAAAAATCCCTTTAGCACCTTATTATCATAAACTGTAGGTGAAGTATTTCCTACTTGGTTATAAACTTGTAATAAAGCTGAACCACCTAAAGACTTCGCCTCTTGTAAAGCTGATAGATCTACTTGAACTAAAATACTGTCTTGAACAGCCTTACTTAATACAGGAGTCCAAGTTTTCGATGTGTTTTTCACAGGAGCAAATGCTGTGATGTTTAATGCTAATGGTGCAGTAACTTCTTTGTCTTCCCATTTCATTTTCATGGACATAGAATCCTTACCAACCGGGATAGCAATATCTAGATCAGGACATAAATCTATACCAATAGCTTGAACAGCTTCATATAATTTCGCACCTTCTCCTTGATGTGAAGCGGGGGACATCCAATTAGCAGATAATTTAACATACTTTAATGACTTAACATCAGCAGCAAGTATGTTCAATAACGCCTCTGCAACAGATAATTTAGCAGATGCTGAGGCAGATATTAATGCGTTAGTAGGCCTTTCACCCATTGCTACCGCTTCACCGCTTTGAATGATTGTGTCTCCCAGCGATGTAGCTGTTACACCAACGTCGGCAACTGGAACTTGCCATGGTCCAACAAACTGATCTCTATCAACCAAACCAGTAACGCTTCTATCACCAATAGTGATTAAGAACGATTTAGATCCCACGGAAGGTAAGCATAATACTCTCTCAATCGCATCTTGTAATGATGGAATCACTGACAGATCTACATCTGGTAAGTTTAAAGAGTTAGTTTCGGTTACTCTGGACATCTTAGGTGGTTTACCGAACAAAATGGACATATCTAAATCGATTGGAGTAGAATTTAGTAAAGAATCCTTAACAATTAGTTTCTTTTCAGCAGTAGCATAACCAACAACAGCAAAGGGGGCTCTTTCTCTTTTACAGATTTCTTCAAATAATTGAACATTATTGGGAGAAATACCCATTACATAACGCTCCTGGGATTCGTTACACCATATTTCCATTGGAGACATACCCTTTTCCAAAGATAAGACCTTTCTTATGTCAAACACACCACCCAAGCCATTATCATGCACTAATTCAGGTAAAGCGTTTGATAAACCACCGGCACCGACATCATGAATGGATTGAATTGGATTGCTATCACCAAGAGCAACGCACGCATCAATAACTTGTTGGCAACGGCGTTCCATCTCAGGGTTACCTCTTTGCACTGAAGCAAAATCTAAATCAGCAGAACCTTCACCTGAGGCAACAGAAGAAGCGGCACCTCCACCAAGACCAATTAACATCGATTCTCCACCTAATACAATCAAGGCAGAACCTACAGTAATTGGGGTATTTTTTAAAGCAAAAGGAGGTCTAACTGTACCAAGACCACCTGCAATCATAATTGGTTTGTGGAATCCCCTGATTTCTTCCTTATTATCAGAGTTCAAAACTTTTGTAGTAAGTGTTCTGAAATAACCGTTAATACAAGGTCTACCAAATTCATTATTAAAAGCAGCTGATCCTAATGGAGCTTCAATCATAATATCTAAGGAAGAGGAAATATGAAATGGTTTTCCGATATCTAATTCCCATGGTTGTTTGTAGCCCGGAATCAATAAGTCACTGACAGAAAATCCACTAAGACCACACTTCGATTTAGATCCCCTACCCGTGGCACCTTCATCTCTAATTTCACCACCAGAACCAGTAGCAGCTCCAGAAAATGGAGACACGGCGGTTGGATGATTATGTGTTTCAACTTTAATTAGCATTGGAATATTCTCTTTTTGAGAAGACCATTTTTTTGTTGAATAATCTGGAGCAAAGAAATATGCATCATTACCAGTATCTATAACAGCGGCATTATCAGAGTATGCGCTAATTGTATACTCTGGAACTATTTTGTGAGTATTTCTTATCATTTGAAATAGAGAAAGTTGTTTCTTTATACCATCTATCGTCCAATCAGCATTGAATATCTTATGACGACAATGTTCGGAATTGACTTGAGCAAACATAAATAGTTCCACATCAGTAGGATTTCTTTTTAGCGTCTCAACAAATGCTTGAAGTAAATACTCGATTTCTCCTTTATCTAAGGCTAAACCCAATGTCTTGTTTGCATCATTTAGAGCTTCAGAAGCTGATATATTTTTTTGTTCTTGAGATAGCAATGGTATAGTAACTAAAGGCCTTGGAGCCTCAGAAGTAAATAACTGACCTAAATTTGGACATTTTGAAGGGAAAATCTGTTGAGTCATTCTATCATACACTGATTTTAAAGAAGTGTCATTTAAGTTCTGTAATAGAGGGAAGTTAGGGATACATTTTATTAGAAGAATTAAACCTCTTTCAACTCTATTGATTTTGCCTTTTAAACCACACACATGTGCAATATTTGTGGCTTTTGAGGACCATGGTGATATAGTACCAATTCGAGGAATTATTCTTATAAGATATGTGTCCTTATCTGGTACTACATTATCATCATTAAGTATACTTTGATATAAGTCATTATCTAGAGAATCTGAAGATATTTCTAATGGCGAGTCATAAGTTAATAAAACTTGCAACAAATCTTTATCTTTCTCAGTCAGTTCAGATATAGTAGATGTGCTTGCTGAAGCAGTAGAGATGTAATGAATATAAGCAGATCGAACTTCTTGAATAACTGAACAACTATTAGCGGCAGTTTCTATATCCTTGATCAAATTTTCAATTCTAAATTTAGAGAGAGCCTTTGGCCCAGGTAAAGTAATAACAGACATGTAAATCTTTGTGTGCTTTTGATACCTTAGTCTCTTGACTACTTGTAAACTTGCAGATATAATATATTGAAAAGGTACTTAAATCAAGGAGCAATATTACTTTTAAGTTTCCCTTGCTTATATATATAGTGCAACACTAATTACTATAGATTGACTCTCTTTAATTACAGTAGAAAACATTTTGGCTTCTTTAAGACTCATTATTTGAGATACTGCTTTATTGAATAATTCCAGAAATTTCGGACTGTCTATGAAATTTGACTCTTGTAGTGAAAAGCAAGTTGATTGACTCTACCAGAAACATTTGCTATCTGTTCCTAATCCAAATTCAATGCCCAGTTGAACATCAACGCAGTAATAGACTCGATACAAATGTCTTAGGAATTTAGTAATGTACTTTGAATAATCTAAAAAGCATATAATCCATTTTAGGTACCCTTTGAGTGCTAGAATTCCTCTTGACATCTCGCAAATTTGAAAAATTTCAACATGAAGAAAAAAAAATCGATGAGCTCGAACTAACTTTATCTAATAGATTGTACTTCGTTGATATTACAAAAGAATCTTGCTATTGGGGAGGACATACTTGACCGCTAATAAGAAAATACACACATATATATTCTAATGGTACAGAAAGCTTTGAAAGTTACGAGGAAGACAAAGGATCCTCGTCGTGTGACCAAAAAACAAAAGAATCTACGTAAAGCTGCCCCACTTCAACTTAAATCAAAGAAAAAGTCATTGCAGTATATGAAGAAACTAAGTAAAACTTCATCATTAACTGAGAGAACAGAAAAGCTAATATCAAGTAAAGTCGGTCATTTGGAATTACTGAAAGGTACAAGAAAAGAACTTGAGAAGGCTGCTAAAAAGACTCAGAAATAAAGTAATATTTGAAAACTTATATGTTTTGATTATATATATACATATAATTTATTTATTACCCAACCTGTATAGTATAAAAATAATATGATAGCAATTCAACTACTTACTTATCTTCTGTATGGCCAAAGAGAATCCAAAATAATATTTTGCACTAATGAATAAAGTTGGGAACTTATCCAATATACTGCCAATAAAACGGGAGATTGTGAAGATACACCCATCAAAAAAATACATCCCAACCTTGATACGTTTAATATACTACTGAATGCTTGAGATGTAGTACTAGATGAAGAGTCATTATAAGTTTGTATCCCGACTAGATCAGTTGCTTTCCTCGATATCATTTTCCCATTATATTCAACATTAAGCAACGAGAGGGTACCTAGAACAAGTGGAAGTAGCATTGGATAACTTTCCATAGGTCCAAATAGATCTACACCCATGTATTGAAATTGTTCAAACCATTCATGAGTAGATCCAATAACTTTGAGTTCTGTTAGTTTCCTAATTCCCATAGATAATGTCACCCAGATCGGTATCTGAACAATTGGTAGTATTGCATTCTTCCAAAGTTCAACATGGTACTTTTTGAATAGTTTCCGTTGACGTTTTCTAGTCTCCTTCAACGATAGTAATACTATCTGTTCATTTGTCAGATTTGCAACTTTCTTAGATTCTAGGATTAAGTTCGCTATAGTTTCCTTTTGAGTACTACCTTTCTTTTCAAGAATACTTGATTTGGAAGCTTGTTTACTTGCAGCTAACCGTAGTTTTATTATCGGTGTCATTCCCTTTATCACTTTCCTTAATTCTTGCTGTTTAATTATTCTCTTCCTTTGTAGTATGCTTAACGGTAACGTTAGTGTTGTCCTCAAGGCTATGGTTGTTAACGGTATAAATACTATCCATGGCAATTGGGATGCCTGTTGCACATATGTAAGTGTATCAGCAACTGATTGGAATGTAAAATAATGACGGCTACTTTTGATAGTATTAAGTCTATTGATACATACAGAGGGGGAATATTGATTCAGTATGAATTTACCTTCTGTTGGTGAAATTCCGAGTCGTCTTATAAATATCATTGCATTTAGCTATTTCCATCAATCTTTAGCGCCCATCAAATTGTTAAAGATGAAACCACAGATGAACGTTATATATTTATCTACCTTAATATTGAACATTTATAATATTAAAAAAATGGCTACTCGAAAATTAATAGTACAAATAAAAACCTGGGGGAAGAGATATTTAGATATCCCCCTTTTAGACAATTTATCTTTATTCAAATGTTTATATTACACCATTACTATACACAATATATGAGCTAAACTACTTATTCAATTTGACTTCCGTCTCTTGCCTTATAGTGAGGGAGCAGTTCAATAACCTCTACTGGCAATCTTCCATCCACCTTTATAGCATACATCCCAGGAATATTCTGGTCTACATTCAACCATTTAGCTACCCACGACTTAGTAGGCTTACACATACCGACTAATCCTTCAAATGATGGTGACGTACATTCCATGGCAGTTACTCCGGCCTGTTCAAATATACCTTGGCAGTTAGGACAGCCTTCTCTACCAAACTCATTAGTGGTTTGTACTATCCCACATAACATACATGCTCTCTCACTAGACATTGCTCGACACCCTCAGTAGATTCTAGTCAATCGGTTCACTCTGCCTTCAAATCATTCTATGTGTTAGTAGAGAAACTTATCTGTATAAATTTCAAATCAATTTTAATTATGTCGTGAACAATGATTTGTCAACCCGTTTATGAGGTAGTATTACAATAAATGGTATGGCTTTGAATGACCGTCACTAATTCAAGTAGGCTAAGTGGTTCAGTATATAGTAATTCTCTATCTACAATATATATTCTTAATATATAGAAGGATGGAAGTAACAGTATTTAGTTTTTCAAATAGTAATATCCGTCTTTTTTCTCCATTGCTGTCTCTAAGTAAACTGGAGGTGATTCTCCCTTTTCACTATTGTAGAGTATAATAGCATTATCAATTGCATGCTTCTTTTCATTTACTTTATAATAATAAAGCACAACAAAAGTCCATAGACCGTACACGGCGCCAAATACCAAACTTGTGGTATAACCAGTCTTGAATCTAGGTGATTGAGTTGTAGGCCATGCTAAGTTAGGAATCCAAGCATATGTCGATTCAGAAATGGAGTAAATAGCAATCCAGGTCATTGCCTTCACTTGTGGGTCAAATCTTAAAAAATCATTGATGAATGCCCATAAACATGGTGAAGCTGCAACACCAAAGTAAGTTGTTAAGAAAGCATACCACTTGGCAGAATGAGATACATCCCATTTAATTAATATAGCGCATGAAATACAATTCATGATTGCAGCAAAACACATGAATATCCACTTACAACGGAATATATCAGAACCAAAAGCACAGAAAATCACATATGCGAAACCTAAACAAGCTGGCAAGGTACTTAAATTATTAACCTTTCCGATAGAATAACTGGTATTAGACTTCAACCATAATGTAAAGGATCCACTGTATACGGTATTGTTATTCCATGAGGTTAAATCGAAAATGACTAAGATCCAAAAAGTTGGAGTTAAGAAGGTTTGCTTCCAAATTTTCATATTAAAAAGAGATCTCCAATTAGAGGAAGTAGAAACTTTATCGTTAACGTTATTTCTCTTATTTCTTGCTCTTGCAATACGAATTTCATCATCTGTCAAAAAAAGTGAATAACACTTTGAAGGAATTCCAGGAATCAAGAAGAAACCTAAGATAGCAGCAGGGAAAGAAACAGCAACTGAATCAATCAAAAACATCCATCTCCAACCAGCAATACCGTCAGTACCATCCAAACTATTAAAAATTCTACTTTGTAACAAGCCAGATGTTACACTCCCTAAGAGGTTACCACAGAAGAAAAGACAAACCCTTGAACTCATTTCATCTGGAGCATACCAATATCCCATAATATATTGAGACACTGGATAATATGCAGCACCAAAAGCATTCAATATAAATCTATAAGCTTGCAGTTCCCCTAAAGATTTTGCTCTGTAGCAAGCAAACGTAAACCAAGTCCAACCCAAGTCCATAATAGGCAATACGATATGTGATGGAAATCTAGGTAAAATATAGATAAAAGGTAATTGAAAGACAATGGAACCAACATTAGAGATTGTAGTAGTATGAATATAATCATTTCCTTTCATCTTCAAATCCTCCTTCATATGAGAGACATACGCATTAGTGAAGTTATTGGTATCTACCGATTTGGACCATGCCAATAAAAAGAAATAAAAAGCGATAAGGAAGTCAATCTTATATAAAAGCTTTCTTTCAGCTTTGCTTTGCTTATCATGATTAGGATAAAGAAATTCATACCATTTACGAGATTTTCTATACTGACTGTTTAGTCTGTATTCATACTCATCGAAGAACTTATACCATTTTCTACCGCTCTCATCTCTCAACTCATATGGTATGCCGTTCTTCAGTTCTTGAGGATACCAGCCTTTTGAATCCTCAGTCGTATAGATAACGTTCGAAGAACTTGATTTAGAACTTTTAACCTCTTGTATATCCTTTATAATATTATTATTTTCAATAGAGGATGAAGAGGACAATGATTGTTCGTTTTCGGATAATTCATCTTCAGGTAAAACCCTAAGATGAGGTATCCATTTTTTCCAGAATTGAGCTGCAGCCATTTATTAGTTTTTTCTCAAAAGTACAATATAAAGACTCTCAAATGTGAACGCTTATATTGTGTTTTCCAGATATTAATGTTTCTGAGATAAGATAGAAGTAAGTAGTAATCAAATGGAATCCATCTGTATTGTGGAATTAAAGAGAAACAAGTACCGTTTATATACTTTTCCTTCAACTTCAATGACCCTAGAAAAATGTCTGTGAAATGCAATGTCGATGTTGAACACTTTCAATGACCAGCTCTGATAAAGAATCCAAGACTATCCAATATATTAACTTGTCGAATATGAAAATTTTACAATTTTTCAAATGCTTCGCGCCCAGAAATTTCCGCAGAGATTCAAATTGAATCATATTAGGATGATTCCATTTATATGCTATCAATTAAGAGCCTATATATATACAGAAGAGTTCCTGCCAACCAGAATTTGTTCAAATGTGTCATAGATACTATTAGAGACCCCTAACCTAGTTCAATTGTACTAATATCTTGCATATTCTGAATGACAGAATGACCTTTTTACCCATTCAAAGCAGCATGTTAGACCAATTGACTCATCAATGCATATAGCAAATGACCCTATTCTATTCATTCATGAATGTGAATTATCTATAAATATCATTGCTTCGAGCCATCTTCTTTGCACTAGTCAGGTAAGTCTGATTCTTCCTTTGATGAGCCCTAAAACGTTCCAGTTTTCCAATGCCAAAATTTTCACGCACGCAAAAAATTTCAAAAATTTTTCAGCGAACGAAAGCAAAAATTTTTCAATGATTTTTGGAGTATAAATAGTTGCACCGTTTATTATCTGAACATTTTCTTAATTGAAAAGGTTTTTTTGTATATTCTCTATATTTGTGTACCTTTAGTCGTTTACACAAAACAATTAACTGATTATCTTAAATTTCCTATTATAGTATGTTGGGATAGATAGCAAATGAGCTAGTGAGAGGAAAAATGCATGTTATGCTGAAAGAACTGAAGATACTGCGGTATCTGGTAAAGAGTAATATCTATATGTGTTTTCACTACCATCATATATTGTTAGAATCAAAGAAGTTATATTTTATTACTGTTATTCTTTTTTGTTTTTCAGATATTATATATTGAAAAATTATCGAGGAAAGTAAGCAAGTATGATATTAAAAGATAAACATCTTATTGCAATAATATGCCTATCTTTTTTGTTCTGTAGAACATAAATATTTTACACTAATATAGCCTTTGATACCTTTCAACAATATCTTTTGATCGACTTGGATATCTAATATTAAAGTTGATCACAGAGTCATGAATCCTTTTAATAAACTTTATTGTAATTATGAAGGACACTCTTGACTTTTGTCATAAAATGCAGTGTGACATATAAAATAGATATTTTTCTTTCTTCGTTTGAGTTTTAATATCTTTTTCCCTTTTGGTTTCAAATACACTGAGGATAAAATGAATGTAATGTACTAACAATGGTGTCTTTATATGATATGACATAACTTATTATGTCATACTCAAATTTATGCACCTGATTTAAAACAGAAATATGACTCGTACTTCTGTTTTAGCTGATGCTTTAAATTCTATTAATAATGCTGAAAAAGCTGGTAAACGTCAAGTTTTAATTAGACCTTCATCCAAGGTTATTATTAAATTCTTACAAGTTATGCAAAAGCATGGTATGTTCCAAAATTAGATTTATTTCAAATGTTTTTACTTTTACGGTTATGCTATATTTTACATTTCACATTCTCTTTACTTTAACTGACTATAAGGAAACGTTCTAATTTATACTTTCTTTTTGGTCCCCGGGTTGATAACTGGATGGTGTGATCGGTATATCAGTCCCATACTGTCTTTTAAATATCCGGGATAACAATAGAGATATTTATTTATCTTTATGTGGAAATGCTTCTTACACGATGATGAAAGTACTTTGATATATTTATCAAAATATTCTGTATTCATAATCGTTTACTTTTCCTCAACATAGTGATTATCTTATTCTTTCTGAATAACAAACAACAAAATTGAATGTGAATTTGAAATAAATAGTAAAATAACTGTAAATCTTAAAATCTTGGCAATATCATCATTGGTATATGTTACTAACTTTTTTTTTTTGTTTTATTTTTTAATTAGGTTACATTGGTGAATTCGAATATATTGATGACCACAGATCTGGTAAGATTGTTATTCAATTAAATGGTAGATTAAACAAGTGTGGTGTTATTTCTCCAAGATTTAACGTTAAAATTGGTGACATTGAAAAATGGACCGCCAACTTGTTACCTGCTAGACAATTCGGTTATGTTATCTTAACTACTTCTGCTGGTATTATGGACCACGAAGAAGCTAGAAGAAAGCATGTTTCCGGTAAGATCTTAGGTTTCGTCTACTAAGTATTTACTACGTTTTCTCCTGTATTATATACATATAAGTAAACTAAATATTGATACTAAAATCATATATTCTCTATAGATTTCTCGAGATTTTATTTCTATAAAGGAATATTTGCAAAGATATATATAGTATGCATTTATATTTAAATGAGAAAAAAATTATTATACGTCCTATATTATAGGTTTTAAATACCAAATAGCCTTGAAGGTGGTGGTAATTTTAAATTCCTTTTATTTTTATTTTCCGTTTCATTATTATTGGTATTGTTCATTAATATAGGTAAAGAACTTCTTCTATTTACATCAGCTCCATTAATTAAATTAGTTTCATTATTGGAGGTGCTTTTATTTGAGAAATAGTAATTCTCTGCATTAGTTTGTGTAGGGGTCGTTAAAGAATCATTAGTAATACTTGACATATTTAAAGGTGGCAATAGTAATTTTTGACCATCTTCAGTGACTGAAATGACGGATGATCTTCTTCTTGTACTTATGTTGCCATTTGTATTATTCGGGAACATTGATGGTGATACTGGAATATTAGTATTGTTGTTGCTAGGGTTGATATTTGAAAATTGTAATTGATCCATATTAAGAGCTTGTGACAATGATATTGATTTTCTATGTTCTTGTTTGAATACATTATTATTATTGGTACCATTCATTGAAGAACTAAAATTTGGTGAGGTTGATATACTATTACGATAAATTTTATTCCTTGTTGAAGCAGTTGGAGCGCCTGAAACTGAAGTTTCTGGTTCTTGTAAGAATTGATATTGATTGAATTGGAATGGAGATTCCTTTTCGGGTGTAGTCATTTTATTACTGTTAGAAGGTTGTGTTGTGACACTTGGAGAGGCAAAATTTAATTTCAAATTTGCGTTTCTTTTATTAAAAATTGCAGAAGAGGAAGACGAGGACGATACAGATCCAGATAATGAAGAAGGTCCATATAAGGGGGTTCTGGAAGAAAAAATATTTGAGTTACTAATCTTAGGAGAGAGTAAGATAGTATCTAATAGGCTCGATAGATTTATTTTCAATGATTCTTCTAAGAATGGTGAATTAATTAGATATTTTAGAATTATATTATCTTTTAAATAAATAATTATTCGTAAAAGTAATGAGTGATAAGCTTTATAATCTGTTGAATCTTTATTGAATAGGATATTATTCATATTATCTTGTAAGAGGATGTCAATATCGAATTTTTTAGAACTTGGAATAAAATATTTGGTCATGAAGTTAACAATCAATGCTTCGTCTTCGTTGTCATCACTTTCTTCCTCCTCATCTTCTTCTTCCTCTTCTTTGATTTTAGTAGTTTTGTTATCATTTGGAAATTTTTTAATTAAAGTGGAATACCAATAATATAATAATAATTGAAAAATTGAATTTGTTAAGAATGAATTAGAATCCTTTGGATCCTTTGCAACAGATGTATCATCAGTATCATTTTCGACAAGAATATATTGGTGATAGAAGAAATGTAATTGAAAAGCAATAGTGTCAGTAATTAAAGCGATAGATGATGGGTTTAAGAAAAATTCTAAAATGTCGGTAAAATTAGAATGTTGTTGTGGTATAATAATTTTTTTATTATTAGTTGATGATAATTGAAAGATTGAAATGATTGGGATTGAAACGATAGCTAAATTGTTATTAATTGTAGTAGTAGTAATAGTACGATCTTTAGATGTGATGGAAGCTTTGTTATCGTTATTGAATAAAGGAAGTGACATATTCTGAGATATTAAATTAAGGAAATAATCTTTCTTGAAGAAAACGGTATGGAAAATATTTTGTAAAAACTCAAACCAAGTTGCATTCCATAGAATCCAATGATTTAATGAAATTGGTAAGATAGTATAATTATAGATAAAATCTTTATATTTGAAAGGAGAATTTGAAAGAAGTGTTAAATTTCTCCATAATTTAAAATCTCTTGTTATTTTAATGTATTGCTCTTGTAAGTATTTAATATGGTTAGTATTATTAAACTGAGTAGCAAAAATTTGATTTAATTTAATGATAATATTATGTAAATTATCGATTGATTTGAAATTTTTATTAATATTCATATTAAAATTAATAATATTTGCATTATTATTTGAAAAAGTAGTTGAATTATTTTCAAGGAAATTATTATTTATAGCCTCCATATAAATGATTGAAGATAAAATTTTCCAATGATTAAAATCATGTAAAGCGGATTTATAATTGATGTTATTTAAAATCGATGAATTAGAAGCGATAAAATTTGACATTGTAATATTATTTGTAGTGAATGGTAATGATTTATTGTAGAGCAAATTAAATATCATATTCGAATTTGAATCGTAATTGAATTGGGAAAAATGTAATGTCACTGACCAAATATTGAAAAAATTCCAAATATCCAATGAATTCCAGATATTTTCATTTGAATTGAAATTATATAGGAAATAGAGTAAGTATTGTTGATAAGTGTCAATAATTACTATGAAATCATTATTTTGAATGGAAGGGTATGAATTTAATTGTAGTAGATATAGTAATAATGATAAATTAATAAGATTTGGAAAATGATGATTATCATTTTTAATACAAAAATTCCAACAATGATTCCATAAATTGTTGTTTGAGTGATAAGGGAATAGTGATATGATAACGGATAAGATATTTAAAGATTTCTTTTCATTTGAATAATCAATGAAGAAAGAATTGAAAATATTAAATTGATCAGTATAATTTGAATGAGATAAATTATCGAAGAAATCTGAAAAAATTGAATTGTTTAATAGATATGATAGACCTGTGTTAAAATTTTTGATGAATCTTTTCTTACCAATTTGGAAATCGAAGTTATTATTTTTATTTAAAAATTCAATAAAATCAATATTATTGATATCTAAATCGATAGTATATGAATTAGAATTAGAATTAGTGTTAGAATTAGAGATTGATTTATCATTGGGATTTGATGTATAAGAAGAAGGCACAGTATTTAAATTATCTTGAATATCTATAACTGTAATCATTTCTTTAACTAAATTATCTAAAATTTCATCTTCATCATCAATTTTATTATCAGTACTTATAGAACTATTATTATTTGAAATAATATTATCAGATAATAATTTTAGTCTATGTACCGTCTTAATATGTCTTTGTACTAAATCTCTTCTAACGAAAGAATGATTACAAACAATACATCTATATGGTTTTAAACCAGTATGTGAACGTTCATGTCTTGCTTTATGTTCGGATCTAGAAAAAGCCTTGGCGCAAAAAGAACAAATATATTTTCTTTGAGATATACCCATTTGGATAAATAACTTGAAATGTCTCTTTGCCCTATGAATAAAATAATTGAGAATATATGTATAACACTCTTATATATATAATAATAATAATAAGAATTATATTATATTATTTTTTCCCTTTTTTCCTTTACAAATAAGCAATTGATATCATAGAAATATGTCAAATAGGAAAAAAAAAACGGAAATAATATAATAATGACTTACTCTCTATTGGTGCAAATAATAAAAATAAAGGTAAATAAAAATACCTTATTTTGTGTGAATATAAACTATATGGGGAATAACTGATCAAAAGACGGGATGGGATATCAGTTAGGCAACTGTGGACCACAATCAAGGGCCAAAAGATATATTAACTAAGGAAATAAACACCTCATGAAGGTAAAAAGAGCGATTCCCAAGACATATCAGATCATAATATAGACTTGACCCCGCTTTTAGACATGTACCTAGAGATTGTGGGGTGGTTTCCATATATACACTGCCCCGCATCTGGATGCAGTTCTGGGCCAATCAGGAGCGGGCGAACCCAGGCCCTGCGGAAATCAGGCGATCGGCCCCTTACTCTGCTCGGCCGAGGGGTGCCAGCCGCACAACGTCTTCGTAGCGGGGTGCCAAAACGCCGTCGGCCGAGCCAGAGGCGTACTCGAGGAACTGCAGCAGCGGGTCACGTGTGCGCTCGTCGTAGTTTGGCGGTGCACTGTGTTCCGTTCCAGGCGACCTGTTGCTGGCTGAACCCGGCGTGCTGCTGCCCGGCGCACTGCCAAAGAGCCTGTCGATTTCCCCGTTGCGGAAATGGATCTTCCCGTTGTTGTTGTGGTCGAACAGCACGTGACGGCCCTGTACCGGTAACTGTGGTGACAGGTAGAGCAATGTCGGGATCGAAGCTCGTATCTCGAGTTTTTTCTCTTTGGGCTCTGTGGAGTCCTGTCGTTTTAGACTGATCTGGAATTGTAATTTGTGTCGCACTTCAATTAAGTCTGATATATTGACAACGTTGTACCCGTCAATGCCTCCCGTGTCCCTGTGACTGCTAGTGTCTGGTGTCACTTCTTTTAAATTGTCTGGTATTCCAATCTTGGTACGTAATTCAAATTTATCAATTAATCTATTGGTCACGGGTTCAACAAGTTTTCCAAAATTTTTCATGGATTTCTTGAATATCTTGACTTCATCATCATAAATTATTCCATTCTTATGATCTTTCATACTATAATATTGTATTAGTTCAACACTTATTTTCTCTAGTCTAAATATCTTATCAAATGGGAAAATTTTAATTATCAATTCACAATCGGATCCTATAGCAATGGCTCGACTAGGTATACTTATCTCATATTGTAATTTATTTAACCATGTTTGTCCCACTTCCATTTCTTCTTGCATAGCTAAATTATCCATCGTTAGCGTTCGAAAGATTCTTAAGTATTTATACTTAACTATCTTATGATTTTCATATTCATTATTCTCTCGTTTTTTACCCTTCTTATAGCTCTTGATCATCATACAATGTTCAAGATTATATAATATACTACTACTCTGTAATCCTTCGATGGTCTCGGGTATATTGTTGGGTAGTTCAACTTTAAACGGTATTTCATATACACCTTTCTTTAATCGATAATAATACTGATAATTCCCTATCATCTTTTGTTTATTCATCACTGTACTCTCTTGAAAATATTCATTATCTATATCAATCACAATTTTCTTTTTCTTTCGCTTGATCAATACATTACTATCTCCATCATTATTACTATTTGCTATATCACTATCAACATTATTACTAGTAGTACTATTATCACCACTATTTATGATACCCTTGGAATTTACAAATAAATTATCCCAATTACAAGCAAAGACAATTTTTTCCTCTTTAACAAAACTTGTCATATCCATCTTTTTAAATTTACCAACCTGTAAAAAATCTAATTTATATCGACCAATTAATCCAAGTTTAAATTTTTTAATGATTATATCATCTTCAAGTATTTCAAATTTTATCTTACCAGATAATATTATATTCTCCGTCTCTAATGGTGATCCCTGTATCAATATAATATCCTTATATGGTGAATCAATTATTATTTCATAATTCTTCATACCATATTTTTCATCCATATGGAAATCATTCTTATCATTTTTATTATTATTAGTACTACCACTGTTTAAACTTAGATGGCCTGTATGACTATCCAGAGTTAATCTCGGAAGTGTATTTAACTTGAACATGAGTTACCGTTATAGATATATAAGTATAGAAATATATTTATACAAAAATATACAAAAAAAATATATTCAAAGCATCAACTCTCTCTTCAAGATTTCTCGACCTTATCAGATATTAATTTTTTTCTATGCTTACCAAAAATTTTTCAATTCTCTTCCCGCATCTTTTTCTCTCTCGGCTTCGTTTGAAGAATGATGATCATAATAATAATAATAATTGGAATAAAGTATAAAGAAATTATAAAATGAATTTTACAGAACGCAAATAAAATCATAATGCTTTATTCATGAATTTTCTCTTAGTAAAAGCTAACCAAAACTTGGATGGCTTTTCCTTTGATTCCATATAAATTCTTTCAATAAGTCTCATTGCTAATTCTTGTCTAAATTGTTGGACATATCCCTTTAATAAATCCATCGAATTCTTATCATTGATTGGTATATTGAAGATATTATTTAAGGGAAATCCTGATGTACCAGGTAATGCAAAATTATCTAATGATAAGTTAGTTAGTGCCTTGACAGCATCGTTATAACTAGTAGTCAATTTCAAATTTGAAAGACATTCATTAATAAATAATATACCATATATCAATATTCTATCAGAATTTAGTTTAATTTCAAAATTCTTGAAAAACGAATTAGCTCTAAATAGATCTAAACATTCATCAATTATATCGTAATCTGAATTAGCTTGATATGCAGGTCCTCTAAATTTCGTATTAATTGGTAACAATATAAAATTACCAACCATACGGTCAGTCTCACTGTTTTCTACAAATGTACTATGGTAAGCAGGCATTATCTAAATTTGGCTTTTGCTAAGGGGTTCCTCCTTTGTGTATCTTCTTACTCTTGATTAAATATCAATCAATTCTATTCAAGTTTCAATTCACTTTTCCATTTTCTTACTGAAATTTTCTCGGGCATCTTCAAATAGGGGATTTTGGCTGTGTCTTAATCATATGCTATATTATAACTAGATGAAAAGTAGCAATTGGATAGCCTGTACCTGTCCCACACCCCAATTCTATGGTTACTACTTGCTTTTAGATACACATATCTACTCTACTTAACGTGTTTCAACACAACAGTAAGAGCAACATTAACCAAAACTCTACTATTTCTGCCATTACCCGCACCTCTTCTCTCTATAATTGCACAAAAAATTTCGCACTTCGGATTTTCCTACAACCGGTCAGTATGAAAAATTGTTAAAAACTCAAAGAAAGTTGCTAATATGGAAATGAATCACTACATATATTCTGAAACAAGCGTATTTTATTATCGTTTGGTAAATATCATATTTATTACGCTTTTATAGTTGCATCTCCAAGTCGTGTTTATTGGTTATCCTTACATTTTACCCAAACTGTAAGGTTTTTTTGCTTTTGGAACCCATTGACGTATTTTCTTAATTGAATCCTACTTGATTTTTAAAATTTATCCTTTATCTGTTACAGCTACTATCTTTAGGCAGTATTTTATCAACCTTACATTACCATCTGATATTCTCTTATCTTATTTGTCATATCATTTATATGAATACATCCCATTGACCTTATTCTCTTTCTGCATATTACATCTTTTATTCCCAATATAATGGCTGATCCTATCGATTTTAAACAAAGGTATAAGATATTCTCTGAGATTTTCGACGCTGAAAGATTAGCTGATACTTACACAGATGATAACAAGGATATAAATATTTTCCCTCATGAGAAAATTGACTCTATTCAAGGTTTAAATGAGCTTCTGATAGAAGATATTTCTAATGATCTTATAGATAATAAGACAATAAATAATACTATTAGTGATTTTATACTCTCTAGAAAGAGTCAGATTAAAAATATACCAGATTCAACAAGTTTATCATCTCATGAATCAACTCCTGTTAATTCTCCTAGAAAATTTAGTAATCCTTCAACTATTATGAGATCTCCAACAAAATCTAAATCTAATCCAAATAACACCAATAATAATAATAATAACAACAACAACAACAATAATAGTAGTAATAGTCAATATATTCCCTTTCTCAATCATAGCTATCATAGCACGTCACATTCTAATAGCAATAATTCAAATAATAACTCTAGTAGCAATGGCGGAAGTTTCCTGTCAAAGAAGAAACCTTCATTACCACAACTTACTTTAACAAGTCTAAAGAAACAATCAAGCTTCTCAAACTTAAGATCAAGTTCTAATTCAAATGCTAATACTCCAACAATGCCTAACTCCAAGAAATCTCCGTTACAAGGATTCGGCCCTTTTTTAAGGTCATCTTCAAAAGATATAACTGATAGATCAAACACTAATTCAAATACATCAAACAAATTACCCAATTCTTCAAATTTTCATAATACTAATACTACTAATAATAATCAAATCTTACATTCCCCAAAGAGCACAGTATCCTTAGATTCATCCATCTTTAAAAATATTGCATCCACTTTTCAATCAAAACAATCCATTAACAAAAAGAATAATGAACTATCTCATTCTATTGATGCGAATAGCACTAATCCATTCATTTCAAATAATTCAAATAACATAAGTAATGCAAACACTCCAACAACTACTACAATGAACCCTTCAAATAATAGCGTTAATAATTTGATAGGCTTAGGGTTGAAAACAAGAAGTTCGTCTGCTTCATTAACCTCTTCAACAAATAAAAGATACATGTCTTCTTCAGGAATCTCATTGCAACAAAGTAGTACGGGTTCGTTCAATTATTCACATCACCATCATAATCATCATCATCATCATCCTGGTAGTAATACTCTAAATCATAGTCGTCGTAGTAGCACTAACCCAGCTTTATCTACAAATTCAATGAGAAATGTTATCCAAACAAAGAGACCTCAAGTTTATCCCGCATTATTATCTAGAGTCGCCACAAGATTTAAAAAAAATATTCAACTAGGGGAATATAAGAAAGATGGCCTTGTTTATCGTGACGCATTCACCGGTCAACATGCTGTAGATATTATATGTTCCATCATTAGAACTTCTGATCGTAATTTAGGTTTACTATTGGGTAGATCATTAGATGCTCAAAATCTATTTCATGATGTAGTCTATGAACATAGATTAAGAGATTCACCATTTGAAGTCTATGAATTCACAGAAAATATTAGATTTATTGGTAATCATCAAGTTAAAGCACCCAATGATCCATTAATGCTAGGTTTATCCACTTCAAATTCAAATTTAAGCTCCAATTTGACTTCAACTCAAAATTCAATGGCTAATTTACATTCATATTCATCTCAGGGAATAATAACTTCAGATTCAACTACTTCTCTTGCAAGTTCTCAAACTTTTGGAACTTTGAGTTCAATGCAACGTACAAATGAACAAACTGATCCTTCGCAAATTCATAATGTTAATGGTGTCTTTACCTTATTAGCGGAATGTTACTCACCAACTTGTTCAAGAGATAAACTATGCTACTCTATTTCATGTCCAAGAAGATTGGAACAACAAGCAAGATTAAATTTGAAGCCCAATGGTGGTTTAAAACGTAATATTTCAATGGCTCTGGATGATGATGAAGAAGAAAAACCTTCTTGGACAAGTTCTGTACCAAAAGAAGTCTGGGAAAATCTACCTAAAAAGGAAATAAAGAGACAAGAGGCAATGTATGAAGTCTTCATAACTGAAAAGAACTTTGTTAAATCTTTAGAGATTACTAGAGATACATTTATGAAGACTTTATCCGATACTAATATTATCCCGGTAGATATTCGTAAAAATTTTATCAAACATGTCTTTGCTCACATTAATGATATTTACTCCGTGAATAGAAGATTTGTTGAAGCCTTAACGGAAAGACAAAAAAGTTCCGCTGTAGCAAGAGGTATTGGTGATATTATTCTGAGATTCATTCCATTTTTTGAACCATTCATATCATATGTTGCATCAAGACCATATGCTAAGTATTTAATTGAGACACAAAGATCTGTTAACCCATATTTTGCAAGATTTGATGATGATATGATGAATTCTTCATTAAGACATGGTATTGATTCATTTTTATCACAAGGTGTCTCCAGACCAGGTCGTTATATGCTATTAGTTAGAGAAATAATGAAATCATCCGATCCTGAAAAGGATAAGAGAGACTTGGAATGTTTGACAAAGGCCACTGATTCCTTGATGGAATTTATGAAAAGAATTGATAGAGCAAGTGGTGCTGCTCAGGATAGACATGATGTGAAATTATTAAAACAAAAAATTTTATTTAAGAATGAGTATGTTAATATGGGACTAAATGATGAGAAACGTAAAATTAAACATGAAGGTATACTTTCAAGAAAAGAATTGACAAAATCAGATGGTTCAATGGTGGGTGATATTCAATTTTACCTTTTAGATAATATGTTACTTTTCTTAAAGGCAAAAGCTGTCAATAAATGGCACCAACATAAAGTATTTCAAAGACCAATTCCATTACCATTATTATTTGCCTGTCCCGGTGAAGATATGCCTTCCTTAAGGAAATATATAAGTAATTCTCCGAATTCTTCGGGTACTATAGTTCAGTCTGATTATAATGTCCCGAATACAAAGAATGCCATTACTTTCTTATATTACGCAGCTAAACAGAAGTATCAAGTTACTTTGTACTCTGCACAGATAGCTGGGTTACAAACGTTACTCGAAAAGATTAGACAAGAACAACAACGTATCATTTCTAAAACGAGTATGATAAATATTACTAAGATTAGTGATAAATTTTTCGATTATTCAAATAAAATTAATAGTGTGACATCTTGTGATGGTGGTAGAAAATTATTAATCGCCGCTAACTCAGGTCTCTACATGAGTAATATAAAGAGATCGGAAAACAAAGAAACTAAAAAGAGAACTACTTATTTCTCTACTCCTGTTCAAATTATTCAAAGAAGTAACATAACACAAGTTGCGGTCCTAGAAGAGTTTAAATCCATACTATTATTAATTGATAAAAGATTGTATAGTTGTTCCCTAGCATTGATTGAAAATGAAGGTAATGGAACATCCTATTTTAAGAAACATAGTAAAGAGTTAATAAACCATGTTAATTTCTTTTCTGAAGGTGATTGTAATGGTAAAAGATTAGTTGTTACTGCTCACAGCTCCTCCCATTCCATTAAATTTTTTGAATTGGAACATCCTTTAATGTCTTCTTCATCTTCTCATAATAATTCCACTTTATCATCAAGTAATAAGAAAAGTCTAAAGAAAAAAATTACTGAAGTTGTATTTGATTCTGAACCAGTGTCAGTATCGTTTTTAAAGACAAATTTATGTATTGGTTGTAAAAAAGGTTTCCAAATAGTATCAATTTCTCAAAATGCCCATGAAGCACTGCTAGATCCTGCCGATACCTCTTTAGATTTTGCACTAAAGGATACTTTAAAGCCAATGGCAATTTATCGTGTAGGTAATATGTTCTTATTATGTTATACAGAATTTGCCTTTTTTGTAAACAATCAAGGTTGGAGAAAGAAGGAAACACATGTTATATATTGGGAAGGTGAACCACAAAAATTTGCCATATGGTATCCTTATATCTTAGCTTTTGATTCTAATTTCATTGAGATTAGGAAAGTTGATAATGGAGAATTAGTTCGTTGTATACTTGGTGATAAGATAAGATTATTACAAACAAATACTCAAGAAATTTTGTATGTGTACGAGGACTCTAGAGGATATGATACTGTTGCCTCGATAGATTTCTGGGGTTAAGATATTCGTAGAACTGTTTTGAATATAGTCAAATTCCTGATCTATTATGATTAATAGATAAGTACATACATATATATACATATGAACTAAATAATTAAATTATAGAGCATTTTATGAATCGTATTGGTTTCAAATGGATAGAAAAGAATATCTGGGTCGAAAGACTAAATGAAATTCGTTCTCAAGTATTCAACAATTTGTGCCATTTAAAACTTGATAAGATATTTAAAAATTTCAACACTATCTAAAATTATTATACGTAGTAACGTAAAGAAATATGGTGCTGTGACATTGTCCTTTACATCACAAATCTAAGTTGAAAAAATACAGCTATTCTCTACTGTTTAAGCCTTCTTGTAGAGTTGCATGATCAGATAGAATGTTATCTTACCGTCACTGTTTGTCTCAACCTAATTGGGAAATGCCTAAACGTCAAAGTAGCCTCATAGGAATGAACGGCTCTTATTCGAGATATCTTCACGTGATGGCATACCAAAAAATGTCAAGCAAAATGTTCCCATTCCCGCGGAAGACCGACGGCGAGATTTTGAAAAGGCAACTAAAGGAATCCTTGATTTCGAGGTGCCTTCGGGGCTGCGGAATAGCGGGACATTTAAAGGAGAGGGGGCTATCTGTGTGACTAGCTAAGAGAGATCTCAAATCACAATTAAAAAGTAGAGAAGGGACAAAGAATGTTTTGGCATCCTTAGAAAAAGATGCAGCCATGCAAGATATACGCAGGAAATCCACTAAGAAATGCCTGAAAAAAAGAAACGCTCCCACGAGATTTTTGGTAATTGAACTGCTACTGAAATGGTCGTATAAAAAACTGAAAATAGTAAAACAACCGGAGAAAATGCACCAGTGCACAATATTACGATAGCGTGGGGTTGGAGTCATGGGTGGGGAAGATCTCGGATGCGATATCGCAGTACAGAGACAGCCCTGCACGGCATATTCTGTGTGTGAAGTATTGCCGACAAAATTTTCATATAGATCGAACAAAATCAATAGAGCATCATATGGTTCCAATTCATAGCCGTTTTGAACGGATGCAACACAGGAGGAATTTTAACTGTACGGGGGTGGGGGATCATCTATCCTGTACAATTTTTATTGGATCCTTCTTGAATTGAAGAATTTCCAAGAAATATCCACAGAAGAGTTTGTAAGGAGACCACCGTATCATAATAGCGATATAATGTTTTATATTATCCTATTGATAGTTCTGCTTAATGAGAGAATGCTACACAAGCTACTAGATTAAACTTTAAGTATCGAAGAGGTTATGTTCCCAAAGTTTGCTGGGAAGTAAAATTTTTTACATAACTATAGTCTTGCAGCAACTGTCGAAGGGAGATAGTTTAATATGCGACATTTTTTTGATTAATAATATAAAATTTCTTTTTCTCAACTACAACTTTACCTATGGTTGCAAATTTATCGAATTAAGATCAAGTAAAAATGGATCTCTATAGTATTATTTCGGGATAACAATTAATCTTTTTTTTTATTGCTTGAACAAAGCAAAAAAAAAATCAAGGGTCTGTCATTTTTAACAGCCTTGTACAAAGGAAATGCGTTATAATTACTAACAGGAAAAAAAAACAATAAGAATACATCATTGCGGTATTTTTAGTCCTGGCGGCCAGACTGCTCACCCATAATATTGCTCCTGAATGAATCAAGATATCCCTGTGATGCCGTGGATGCCAACTTAAAAATAGCAATCTTTAAGTGTCGCTCTTTTTCTCGTACGTTCACTTTCCCCTGCTTGACTTAGAGGGGCAGTAAGCGAAAAGAAAAAAAAAGCAAAACAGAATGGACATCTTTTGAGAAAATCGCTTAGATCTCACGGCAAATCCGTAGAAGACTTACATTTTTACTGGAAAAGGCAAAATTCATGGTAGATAGAAACCGAAGCGCCACGCAATCTACGGAGAATAATGTGCTGAAATGGATAAATAAAAAAGAATAACAAAAATTTTGAGATGCGGCCCATTCAGAGATAAGGCACCTGAGTATGGCAAAGATTAAAAGCGAGATTAATGTTCGTGAATTTGTAAATATTACCAATTCTCGATATAGGAACCATTTTCCATTTTCCTATTTCCTTTTATGCCTCAGTATTTGGCTGGTTTGAGATAGTTCGGCTCAATTAGACATTGTTGTATGAATGACTGAAATCACTGTACAAGTGCAATGTTATAGGCAAATTGTATAAGATTTCAATATTCATTTTACTGGAAGAACAAGAAAATATTTTGAGTTTACCTTTTTTTTCTCTTTCTTTCTTCTTGAAACTTTTTAGTCTACAAACTGTATTTCATGATTTTGAATAGCTTATTAAAAGGAAAATATATAAATACACATTCAGATATACATATTGATAGGTTTAGGTAAAATATTTGTCTCTCATGTTATCAGAATTAATTTCTTCTTTTGCATTCTCAATTCTTATATTTTATTCTCAGGTTCTTAATTGATATAAAAAATAACTAAATCTTTGCCTAAATGCATTCCGTCTACATGAATATTAACAATCACAATAATAGTCATTTACCTGTGCTATTGCCACATAGCTCTACTCCATCAATGGTAATCAAAGAAGACAATTTAAATATTGTATCTTTACCGCCTATATCCTCTTTTGACAATTTAGTATCTCATGGGGATGCTCCTGTTCTTAGTACACCCTCTCCAATACCTCATTACTATACTAATACACCAAATCCATCGTCTCCAATTTATAATAATCATATCATAAAAAATGATATAATACAACCTACTAATAATCACGGTTATTTCAAAAGAAGTAGAACCGTATCTTCAAAATCACTAAATATAAAGAAAGGTAATAATGTACGTAAAAAGATTGAGAAACAGTATAGTCATGAAGGTATTTTGAAATATGATAAACAAAAGAAACAATGCCCAATATGTTTAAATTATTATGTGAATTTATCTACACATAAGTCTACACATTTAGAGCCTGAAAAGAGACCACATAAATGTAAGATATGCCATAGAGGTTTCGCTAGGAACAATGATTTAGCAAGACATAAGAAACGTCATTGGAAAGATCAATTGCTACCTGCAGGTGGAGCCTCTCCAGTAACTGCCTGTTCTACAATTTCTTTGAACTCAATAGGTGGCTCTACTTCACCATCTCCTTCACCATCTTCCGATATTTTAAATGCAAGACTAACCTCCAAACAACGACAGTTAATGAGTCTACACCAAATCAAAGCTGCCTTTAAATGTCCCTATCATAAAGAGTTGATAGCAGTCGACATGCAATTATATCCAAATAAAGAATATGATGTTGATGGTAAGAGTATTAGTTGCCATCCAACAGGGATTTTTTCACGTTGTGATACATACAAGAACCATTTAAAAGCACTACATTTCGAGTACCCACCTAATACTAGAAAAGAAAACCGTTCCACAGTACCAGGCCGTTGCAAACATTGCGGGATGGCCTTCCAAAATGTTGATCTGTGGTTGAACATGCATGTAAATAAATCTTGCGGCTTTTCTTATCATTGAGCGGCGGTATGTTCTCTTCACAAATCCTATGTCTAAGCCCTTATGGCACTTAACGTGGGAGAAAGCCTCAAAAAACCCTCAATTAAAAGTATTCCGACGATTATTCAGGCTTTCCCCGGCTCGTAGCTTCGTTCTAGCATTCTCATTCTCTGCAGTTGTGTCAGAAGCCACATCCGCGGATATGCAACATCTACTCAGAGACCCTCGCAGAGACCCGTTCTGGAAATTAGCTTTTTTTTTGTGCGTGCCTTTTAGCTCCTTTCCTGTTTAGAATTTACCTGTTTGGGTATTCTGTCGAGAAATTTTTTTTATTGATTGGACGAATATTTCCTGAATTAGTACAGGGGCATTCGGTTATTTTAGGAAATTCAATTAATATATTATCTCGAGACTTATGTTCGCCCTTTAAGATACTCTCCGACCTACCTTTTGTCACACTTATATTCATTTTCATTCTTTTACATACTTATCTTTCGTAAACATATCAGATTTAGTTCTAGATATAAAAATAAATTGAAAGGAAACCTGCGATTTTATCAATTCTTATATTAGGTGCTATAACATTAAAATTTAGAAAATGAACCTTTCGCTAATAAATATTATACAGTTCTTTATTTTTCTCTTGGCCTCGTTAGTTGAGGCTGACATTATTGGAATAACAAGTCCCGAAATTGGAGATAAATATGATGCCTCTTCAGGGAGCGTAACGATACCACTTAAATGGTTACTTTCGGATGATGCTGATTTAGTTTTTACTAAATACACATTTACTTTAGTATCTGGTCCTAATTATGCTATTCAAAATATTGCCCCTATAAAAACTGTTCAGGCTTCAACTATAAAGGATAATTCATATGATATTGTAATTTCAAATACTGTCGCTGCAAATGGTGTATATTATATTCAAATATATGCTGAAACCGAAGAAGGTTATACTATTCATTATTCTGACCGTTTTACTTTAGCCGGTATGGTAGGTGCTTTAGTCCCAGTTACTGTTACTGATACTGTACCACCAACTCCAGAAACAAGATTAACTACTGGTGCTGTGGATGCTACTATAAACTCTGCAAGTTTTTCTATCCCCTATACAAAACAAACTGGTCGTGCAAGATATGCCCCTATGCAAATGCAACCTGGAACCAAAATTACTGCTACTACTTGGACTAGAAAATACGCTACGAGTGCTGTTACCTATTATTCCACAGTGAGAAAATCCCTACAACAGGTGACAACGGTTACTCCTGGGAGATCTTATAATTTCAATAGTGATGCTAATTATGCTTCACCTGCTCCAATGCCTTCCGATAATGGTGGCTGGTACAGTCGTAGTGCTAAATTGCCTTTAACCACTAGAGAGATCAATGCAAGAAAGAGACATATTTGAGTGTCAAAGCTTTTTTTTTCTAATTAATATTCACTCCTGTTCGTTCTAATAATTAATAGGAATATGATGAAATACCTAAAGAATACAAACCAAAAAACAAAATATTATATTGCTTACGAGTTATGATTTTTAAATTTTTATATTTTTATATAATGGACTATTTTTTTTTATATATAATAATATATTCATTGATCCTTTTCTTCCTCTTCCTCCACAGCTACTGCAGTAGAACTGCTACCTTCAGCTGGTGGTTGAATCTTTGGCATATTTTTTCTATGACCAGTGAATGATCTAGATCTTTGACCAGAACCACTGAAATTTTTAGATCTTGTGGCTTCCCTTTGTAAATCGTACTGTTTTTTAGTCAATACAGTCAATTTCTTACCTTGAAATGATAAAATATCATTGGCATCATTATCATCTTTCTTGTCCTCAGGGACAGTTTCGTCAGTAGTGTTGGAATATGTCTTTAAAAATTCTTCACAATCTTCATATGTTTTGAATTCAACAAATGCAATACCGTTGAACCTAGTACGGTTGTGTCTCTTCAAACGAACTTGGTTAACTGGAGCTAATTTGGTAAAGAATTCTTCTAATTGTTCTTGTAAGTCACTAATTTTTTCATCTTTTTCATTAGAGATATTCATAATTACTAGAGTTCTCTTATTTTGCTCAATTCTAGCTTCTTTACCTTTATTCAAGTCTAATGGAACAATTCTCTTAACATTTTCACCATCTTCAGAAACTTCCAAGATCTTAGAGGTACGTAATATTTCAATGACTTTTTCTACTGGTCTAAACTTCTTCATACGGTTAAAAGTTGCAATAGTGCTAATTGGCACCCAACCATCGTTCTTTTCAGTGGTGCTTCTTAAGAATCTATCATATGGTAAGTTGAATTCAGAGAAATAAAATTCAACTTGTTTTAGACATTGTTGAGTGTTTTCAGCATTAAACTCAACAGGAGCGAAAGATCCACGTCTGGATTGAGAGGTAGCATTTTGCCCTTCACCTTCAGTAGAAGACATTTTATATTATATTTATGGCAATATTTATAATCCTGATTGAAGATAAATACAGTCCCAAAAAACGAGATTTAACAAGATAATGCAAGCAAAACATCCCAAACACAAGCAATCAGATCAACTTTTGATGTCTAATGTGACAGCCTTTTCATTGCTCATCGCAACTTCGCCAAAACTTCTCGAATTGTAAAAATGAAAAAAAAAAAATGAAGAAAAAATAGCAAATGAATCACGTGGAAAATGATTTTTCAAATTTCAACAAATTGAGGTCTCAAGATATAGATTATTGACAGAGTATAAGAGTAGTCCGATATCTTGACAACGCAATTGAAGTGGTATTTCTAGCAGTAGTTGCTTACACCACACCACAATCGAGATGTATAGCGTTATTTTGTTTTATCTGAGATCAATTCTCTCAGTTATTGTTCTACTGTTGTGTGCTGTTTACGGTGTGATCGCATCTATTGCATGTACGCTATTGGGGAAACAGCATTTATCACAATGGACCACAGCACGTTGTCATTATTACGCAATGAAATATATTATGGGGATTGATGTGAGAATTATCAATGAGCATAATCTTGACAAATTACCATTTATCGCCATATCAAATCATCAATCAACTTTAGATATTCTAATGTTAGCCAGATTATTCCCACCTGGATGTACAGTTACCGCTAAGAAATCTTTAAAATATATTCCATTTTTAGGATGGTTTATGAGTCTAAGTGGTACTTTCTTTTTAGATAGAAGTAATCGTGAAACAAGTGTAAATACTTTAAATCGTGGGTTGAAACAAGTTAAGGAAAATAAGAGAGCGTTATGGATTTTCCCAGAAGGTACTAGATCATACACTACTGAATTGAAAATGCTACCATTCAAAAAGGGTGCCTTTCATTTAGCACAACAAGGTAAGATTCCTATTGTACCAGTCATTGTCTCTAACACAAGTTCTTTAATGAATCCTAAATGGAAAGTTTTCAATAGAGGTTGCATTGTAGTTAAGGTTCTTGATCCAATTCCAACTGAGAACTTAACTAAAGAAGATGTTGGTCCTTTAACAGTACGTGTTAGGGATATGATGGAAGAAGAATTGAAGAAAATTGGATACGCTGAAGCAGTCAATGAAACTAACCTACCACCGGAAGTTATAAAATACAATGAATCAAAATCTGATTAAGTTTTTTGGTATTAAGAAAAACTTTGCAAGTTATAATAATATAACATAGAGAATAAAAGAAAGAAAATATTTGTAGAGTTTAAAACGTAATCCATGTTTTTTACTTTTATATATTTATTTATATAAATACACATCGTCTGTTCAATCGACGATATAGTTATCAGGATTCTTACCTATATGTTTTAAATATTTATCGACATCGGAACCAGTACCGATCCAGATAGAAGTTAAGTCATGAATATGAGATGGTTTCAAATCTAGAATACGTTCACCTTTATCATTAACAGCTTTACCACCAGCTTGTTCAACAAGGAAAGCCATTGGGAAACCTTCATAAAGTAATCTTAATTTCCCGTTTTTACTCTTTGTGTTACCTGGGTATGCATATATACCACCATAAAGTATAGTTCTATGCATATCAGCAACCATAGAACCGACGTATCTGGCGGTGTATGGCTTACCATTTTCTTGAGGTTCTTTTAATTTTTGAATAAAATCTCTTGTTACTTGATCCCAATATAACCAATTACCTTCATTTACAGAATATATTGGTTTACTTTCCTTTGGAATTTTAATATCTGGATAAGTTAAGATAAATTCACCAATATTAGTATCTAAAGTGAAACCATTAACACCATCACCAAAAGTGATGAAAAGATGAGTACTAGCACCGTACATGGCGTAACAAGCAGCGACCATTTCTCTACCAGATTTTAATACATCTTCTGGACCACCAGTAGATTTACCTGGGAGAACCTTAAATAAGGAGACTATAGTACCTACTGAAACACCAGCATCTAAGTTAGAAGAACCATCGATTGGATCACAACAGACTGCATAAGTAGCTTCTTCATGTTCAAATCTAATCAATTCTTCCTGTTCTTCAGAGACTAAGACTTTAACAGTATGAGAACTATTCATTGTATTAATAAAAATTTCATCACCTAGAACATCTAATTTCTTTTGTTGATCACCAGTAGCATTCTCGGTACCAAATAGACCAGTTAAATGAATTAATTCAGATCTTCTAATAGCATGAGAAATGAACTTGAAAGCGAATTGTAAAGCATTCAAGACCAAAGAGAATTCACCAGTAGCATGATGATATTTCTTTTGATACTCTATAATAAAACGTGGTAATGAGATAATATCGGTATCTAATTTATCATTAATAGGTTCAGAGAACTTGTGTTGTGCTGCCATTGTTATAATTTTATATATTTTCTTTTTCTTTTTTTGATTATTTTTATTAACTTTCTTACTGTATGATATTAGTAATTAAGAGAAAAATGTGTGTCTATATAAACCTCAGATATAAGCCAAAACAAGAAATTAAATAACTGTAAAAAAATGTAATTAAGAATGGGTTTATATATTAATAGATACATATATGTATCCGGGGAAATTACAAAGATAGATGCAGTAATCCCGTATTCAACGTAAAATGGAACGGTAGCAATTTAAGGAGACTCTATCAATTCAAGATCCTCCATAGTAATACCCCTATACATTACCCAATAGCAGGCCATACCCAAGTACAAAACCCTCCTTAACTCATATCTCGAGAAAGAGCCAGCTACTCCCCTGCACTGCCACAAAGACATCGATGACCGGTGTTTAACTAAGCTTCTCCATGTTCCTGTCAGATCTGTGCCGATCCCGGATCTACACGTCTTTCCCGATCGGGACACCGTGAAACTTTTCTGGGGGCAGCGCTTCTTCTCTCCCATTGGCTGCTGCGTTTGTGTGTGGTGTCCGTATGCACGTGTTTAGTGACAACGGGCATTTCCCGTCTCTTTTTCCTCTTTTGGCTCTCGAATATGCCTAAGAAAGAAGTGTAAGCAATCAAAGACAATAAGGCATTAGTTACCCGAGTGAGTTATATGTCTTTTGAAGGCTCAGATTCAGATTCAGGTACCGCTGAGTATTCGTTACATATCTCCATCGGAATTAAGTTTCTTTATTTATATATCTATTGACTTCGCATTTCTTACAAGGTTCTTTATTGCAGAACAATCGAATAATGTCTACTGTTTCTACCACTATTCAAAAACCAAAATTATCTGGATGGGCTCAAGCTGCCGCTAAATCCATTCCAAAGAAGCAGCTGCAACAGCAACAGCAACAGCAACAACAATTTAGCACTACACACACAAATAGCTCTTCTTCAATCACTACTACAAAGAAAAATAAAAAAACTTTAAATCATAATAGTACTAAACAGCCTTATAATAGAGACGAAGTCAAGCTATACATGAATAGAGTTTACGAATCATATACTAATAACGCAAAACCAAATGCATCATATAATTATCTTATAAATTCATCTGTTTCTAATAATAATAATAACTCAAAGGGATATAATGGTGGTTCGAAAAATAATAGCAATGATGATTGGGGCACTGTTACTAATGGGAAAAACAAGAATAAGAAATATAGCTGTTTAAATAGCATTGCAAGGGCATTAAGAAATTAATACTACTTTTTTTTTGAAGTAGTAAATAATTCATCTTTCATAAGCATATATATATATATATATACATATTTATTTTAATAAAAATTTGTCGCAATACTTGAGTCAGTTAACTACTGTTATCTAAAGACCATACTTATTGATTCAGTTTACGTTATATATACTACCATATGTAAATGATATAATATTTATTCTTATGTATTTATTATTCAAAACGTCCGGAGCTCGAAAATTTTTTTGCTAAAGATATAACATTACTCATCACTTCAAAAAGACCCTTGAGCATTTTCTAATATTCTTTATATGGACATATTGTCTTTATAATAATAATACATACTACTTAGCTAACTAAATGGCTTTATCTCATATTGAACATTCACTATCGTATCATCTTAGACTAATAATACCTCAGCTATTGTCAGAGAAGTCATCGTATAGATTAGCTTACTGTCTATCATTATTATCTGCTATAACTGCTGGTTTTATTACTTTATTCCCATTATATACATACCCATGGCAAGTTAAACTTAACTATACTTCTTGGCAAATTAATTTGATAGGGAGCTGGACTAATACAGGTATGTATTTAACTCCTCCTTTATTAGGTATTATAGCAGATGGACATGGTCCCATTACTTTAAGTTTTCTAGCTATTATAGGATTTGTACCAAGCTATGCTTATTTAGCGTATGTCTTCAATAATTCTGAACTTAATCATTCTTTTCATCTCACATTATTATGCTTTACTTTAATAGGTATCTCAACAAGTTCCTTATATTTTAGTGCTCTTTTATCATGTTCTAAATTGTATCCAGAGAGAAAATTATTATCTATTAGTTTACCAACAACTTTTTATGGCATTTCATCTTTAGTTGGATCTCAACTTTTAAATCTAGATTGGTTTTGGGAATTTGATTCAAATATGTCTGATATCACTTTCCTGAATCTAGGTAAAGTGTTTGATTCTTTTGCTTTATTGTATCTCATTATTGGATTATCAGGTTGGATCTCTACAAGTGTTGTGTCTCATATTGCCCATAGTGAAGGTCTTGAGAATGAAGAAGATGATATTGAAAATAGTAATACTACTACAATCACAACTATTTCTGATACGGAAAACGATCCATTACTATCTCATAAGAATTCATCAAAAATAACTTTGTTAAGAGGATTAAAGAAATTCTCTGTCTTTAAGGATCCCGTATTCTATATTTTAGGATTCTCCATGCTTTTATCATTAGGTCCATTGGAGATGTTTATTATAAACATGGGTTCTTTATCAAAACTGATCAGTGATATATTATTACCTAATAGAATTCTTTCAGTTTATGCATTTTCATCAACAATTGCAAGATTATTAGTAGGTGTCATTATTGATTACTTACTAAAGCATAATAAATCATTAAAATTACTTTTATACCCAGTTTTAACAATTGCTATATTATCACAGATATTGATAATAAATGTCTTAAAGATGAATCTACCAATAAATACAATGTTTATAATTAGTATTTTCATTGGAGCAACAAATGGTGGATTATTTACCATATATCCAACCCTAGTGACTGTATTTTGGGGGAATAAAGTATTTGGTATAGCTTACGGTACTTTAATGGTTGCACCTGCCGTTGGGTCTATAATATCATCTTTACAGTATGCATCTATATATGATTCAAGATGTGTCTCTAAATTGCATGATAGTTATTGTATTGTCGATGTGTACAGGATAAGTGGAATTCAACTGTTGATATGTTTTGTTTTAACTATCATTGTATTCAAAAGAAAATCGACCTAATCATAAAATAAAGAGATAGCATTATCCAGACATATCCCACTACAAGCATTAGTCTACACACTACGTTCAACTTTTTATCATAAAAATATACATTTAATATATAAATTAGCAACGCATCAAAAATACAAGACTTAAAACTTTCAAGAATATAACATCTAGCCTAATCCCTACGTATTGCACAGCAAGGAAATCCAAATTACAGCAACATTTGCCATTGTAATTGCTCCGATTCAATGACCGCTAGCGTAAACCAGAAAAAACTACCGTGTGAATGTCAAGAACTAAGCACTAATGCATTCTCTGGCCTGCTACCAATTTGACTCAAAAACAGTCCAAATGGGCAACAAGTCTCAGACCCTTTGTGACTACATATACAAGCCGCGCCACGTGACCCTCACACAAATAACGCGTAGTTCACAGTCACAGAACTTTTCTTTTTGTCTCTGTGCGGCAGTTTCTGAGTAATAGTCTAGAACCAAGCATTTTTTGGTGTTTTGTGTTTATTTACATTGCTGTTTTGACTGGCTTGCTGCGCCATTTTCTGTGGATCTCGCAGCATTTGTTTTTATTTACGGCGCGTTATTTGGAAAACTGTCGAGTTCCTGCCGTTTTTGTTTGAATTTGGTGCTTCTTTAGTTTTGACGTGTTATTTTTAAAGTTCTCGAGAAAAGACTTTGTCGACAGAACCACAACAACAGCTGCAAAAAAAAACAAACAGAACATTTTCTTTTGCTGTCTGGCCCAATTCAGCAGCAGAGAGAATCTTTTGAATTTTTAATATATAAATGATTCTTTTCTCTTTTGTTATAATTATTTTCCTTTATTACTCTTTCAATATATTTATTTCTTCTTATTTCTACTTGTGATCTTACCTCTTTGACTTTGATTTTTATTTCAATTCAAGTACTACATTTATATAACATAACAAGCATAAAAAATGAAAGGTTTAATTTTAGTAGGTGGTTACGGTACCAGATTAAGACCTCTAACTTTAACTGTTCCAAAGCCATTGGTCGAATTTGGTAACAAACCAATGATCTTACATCAAATTGAAGCTTTAGCTAATGCTGGTGTTACCGATATCGTCTTAGCCGTTAACTACAGACCTGAAGTTATGGTTGAAACTTTACAAAAGTACGAAAAGGAATACGGTGTCAATATCACTTTCTCTGTTGAAAAAGAGCCATTAGACACTGCTGGTCCATTAAAATTAGCTGAAAAAATCTTAAGAAAAGATGACTCTCCATTCTTAGTCTTAAACTCTGATGTCATCTGTGAATATCCATTAAAGGAATTAGCTGAATTCCACAAATCTACCGGTGCTAGATGTACCATTGTCGCTACTAAAGTCGATGAACCATCCAAGTACGGTGTTATCGTTCACGATATCGCTAGACCAAACGCTATTGACAGATTCGTTGAAAAACCAGTTGAATTCGTCGGTAACAGAATTAATGCCGGTATCTATATCTTTAACCCAGATGTTATTGATTTAATTGAAATGAGACCAACTTCTATGGAAAAGGAAGTCTTCCCAAAATTAGTTGAAGAAAAATCTTTATACTCTTTCGATTTAGAAGGTTTCTGGATGGATGTCGGTCAACCAAAGGATTTCTTATCAGGTACCGTCTTATACTTAAACTCCTTATCTAAGAAGAGCCCACAAAAATTAACCAAATCTGATAACATTGTCGGAAATGCTATAATTGATCCATCTGCCAAGATCTCTCCATCTGCTAAGATCGGTCCAGATGTCGTTATTGGTCCAAATGTTGTCGTCGGTGATGGTGTCAGAATTACAAGATCAGTTGTATTAAGTGATTCTATCATTAAGGAACATTCTTTAGTTAAATCTACCATTGTTGGTTGGAGATCAACTATCGGTAAATGGTGTCGTTTAGAAGGTGTCACTGTTTTAGGTGATGATGTCGTTGTTAAGGACGAAGTTTACGTTAACGGTGGTAAAGTCTTACCACACAAATCCATCTCTGCTAATGTTCCTCAAGAAGCTATTATTATGTAGATATACCATTAATATGCCCTTGTCTGTTTGCATATCTGTGTTTGTTTCAATAGCTTTTTATGTTTCATGCTTCTATTCTAGTATAATAAAAAAAAAGGAAAAATAATCTTAATATAATTATATAGTTTTCATATATTATTATCAATAACGTTTAATCTAATCTATTCAGTTTTTCATTTCTTATTACTATTACCGTCATCATTCTCAGTAAGACTATCTAATATTATACCTAGACTTTCATCAACTTCATCGGGATTCATCTCAGTTCCAGTACTAATCATCTTTCTATATTTCTGAATCTTTGATTTATCATGCCTTAAGTTAATTATGTTATTTATTTTCCTCTTTCGTTGTAGTTGCAACGTATTCAGAGTAAGAAGTAATCTCATTTTATCAAGCATATCATTATCATCCGTTGCATCAATTTCATACTCTTTAGATAAGCTATCTTTTTCATAGGTTTGTAACAATGTTTGTTGCTGTTTCTCTAATCTATTTTGCAAATTCTTCTTCAAATTGTTGACTTTATCTTCCATTTGATTTCGTAATTCTTCTTTCTCAGACACTAAATGTGTCAAATCTACATTACACGGGTCACTATCTTGTTCTTCTAATACTTCTAATAATTTAATATCCATTCGCTTTATTTTATTTTCGTTGCCTTGTATGGTTCTCTCAAGATTCTTGATGCTACTTTCACCTCTTTGAAAACGCATATTATATTCTTCAGCTAGATCTTTCATATGAGTAGTAATATTTGGAATTCCTCTAGAGAATCTAGTAGCAGCTTGAGAAGGATACATCATAAAATCACTGGGAGACATTAAATCTTCACCCATAAGTAAGTCATTGGTACTTGTACCCACTTGGACACCTGATGATTGTTCCTGCTGTTGGGTATGCTGTTGTGTCTGTTGCCTATGTTGAGACTCCAGGAGCAACAATTGTTGTTCATACTGATGATTCATTATTTCATCTGGTGTTAAACCTTCCTTGTTTGTTATAGTACTTAAAGCTCCGCTATTGATTAAGGTCGTGAAAAAAGTCTTATCACCATTCTTAGCGGCAATATGTAGAGCTGTGTCACCGTTAGAATTTTGCCCATTCAATAATAATTCAATTCTATACTGTGGAGCAAAATCTTTCAATTTTGATAATACTATATCTAGATAGTAAATTGCTGAAGGTGTAGTGGATTTTCTTTTGACAATATGATGTATGACGCTATGCAAATGACTATCTACATCAAAACAAGTTTGATTTAATATTTGAAATAATTGGGGGAACGTTCGCCTCGTGTATGAGTTATGAAACATTGCGCTCCTCATTAATGGAGTTTGACCTTGGGAATTGATTGCTCTAGGGTTTGTACCAGCATCAAACAGTGCTTGGGCAATGGGGAAACTACCCATGGAACAGGCCCAATGAAACGCAGTATGTAACTCCGGATCAATTGGAGCATCTATATATGGTGCACTATGCTCTGGTGGTATTAATAATTCTTGTGGGATCTCTTTATTCGATCTCATATCATTTGATATGAAATAATCTACAAGTTTCGATAGGTAGTCATTTACTCTATCGTGAATATCTGAATTTTGAGTATGGGATTGTAGTGAGTAGCGTGGGATACTTGAAACAATGGGTGATGTCCCAACACTACCGAACCTTTGATTTTCAAACGGATTCTGTTCTGATAGCTCACTGGGGGATGTTGGTAATGAAGGGGAAGAACGTAGCGATGATGCCACATCTAACCCGTTACTAGATTGCTGTATTTGTCTTTCATAATTTCCGTTTGTGTGTTCATGACGTCTAGACAAAACTGGTCGGCTATATGTGCCATCTATGTGACTTGTTTCAATATCACTTGATAAACCATCGTCAATATCTATTTCCTTATATTCGGTTTTTGGTGTCAAATTTTTGGATTCTTGTAAATCTAATTTATTCCTATCATTAACAGGTTCTAACTTTGTTCGGAGTGATGGTAACTGTGTAGTTGTGATGGAAGAATTTGGTATTGTCGGCCTTGGAAACTCCATATCACTTTGTGATCTCTTTAAAGTAGTGCCCAGCTTCCTCTTATTTTTATTTAAAGGTGGTCTTCCCCTCCTCCTGGTAACCACCGGAGTGACAACACTGAATGAGCCGTCATTCTTAGCTGATTTAGCCGACCTTACTGCTGATTTACCATTATTTCCGTTTTCAGAATTTGGACTCTCATTCAGAGCAGACATACTGGCACTTTTAGTAGCTTTTTTCCTTGTAGAGTCCCCTCTAGAAGCATGATGATGTTTTGGAGCTGGAGGAGGAGACTCAGACCCACTTTGGATATATTCGAATATAGGCTTTACTTCTTCATAGATATCGTATTTCTCAGCCAATTTTACGGCGATAGGCATCGGCACCCATGTTCCTTGATATTTCCCAAACCCACCTTGTACTTTCTCATGGACATCTTTTAAGACTTCTTTATCTAGAATCCTTGTTCTTTTGGCCTTTGCAAAGTTAGCAGCTTTCAGTATATGTGTGGCATTAATCCAATTATCCTTTTTCCTTTTCATTATAGAGCCAGTGGGGTGTAGAAATTCGTACACATCTACCCCCGAATATCTGGCAGAGTATATTTTATCAGACATTGTCGTTTACCTTATATGAACAGTCTCTTTTAGAACTGGATATCTCTCTCAAACTCAAGTAGACTTCAAAAGTAGATACAACGAATGCTTTCTATCAATTGCTAATTGTACAGATATAATAAAGTATTAATGTTAAACTACTTTAGTTTATCAATCAAAAATGTATAAAATAACTTCAACTATAGTAAGATGTACATAACACTTAGGATAAGCAGATAAATAGTTGATCTCCTATAGCACTGTAACTACTCTTCCATGTGCAAATTTGTTTGTTTAATAATTTTTCAACCATAGAGCGCCCCTTCGGCCGCAAGAAAAAAATGTATCAAAGCAGCTTTACCCTGTCAAAGCTCATCGCAATTTTTGGTATTGAAGAGTGCTAGTTACTAACTAGTGTATAGAAGCTGTCCAGGGCTAGCTGGTGTAGTTGGTGACTATTTTATTCCCTGAGTATCGCGGCTGGAATCTGGGTAAGATCGTCCTGTAAGTCCCCGAGTATCTGTTGCCTTATGTATTTCTCAATTAGATCGACCACTACAGGAGAATAGTTCACTCTGCCTCTCTTGATAGGTAATTTAGTGACATTGGGATCGCCAACTCTGCCCAAGAAGTTATGATCCGCATTCGTGATGATATAAAGTTGTGCTCTCCCCGGGAACAACTTGTGGTAACTAATACTATCTTCTTCTGGGATAATATCATCGCATTCACCATATATTAGTAGCACCCTGCTGTTAGAATGGATATCTTTGAAGTTTCTTGTTTGGGCCTTTGTTGAACTTATTATTTCCGGTAATGGTATCCATACTTTTAAAGGTTTTCCGTATCTCAAGGTTTTAGACCAGAATCCACCGTCACTCTCCCAATTAGGATGTAAACTTGAATATCTATGCAGCAAGTTCTGTCCTATATATCTTCCTCCACAATTAACCAATGTAGGAATACAAACATCGCTATTTAGTCTTGCATATTCGAACATAACTAGTACACCTCGAGAATGAGATACTATAGTATCCAATGCTAGCTCTAAGCAGTTGCATAGTACTTTGAATTTCTTATTATGAAGTAAATCTATCACCACACTCAAATCCAATAAATCATTTTCCAATGTCCTTCCACAATTCGCATCACTATTGTCCTCAGAGTCACCTTGTCCCCTAAAATCAAATCTTAAACTTATATACCCTAGGCCGGTTAGCTTCTTACTTAGATTTGGTTGATATAATGAATTCTTGTGCGATTGATGACCATGTACAAGTATAGCAACTTTACAATTTGGAGATGCAGCTTTGAGGTGATCAATATTTTGGGGTAGCGTCAGGATAGTGGCTATGCCTCTTCCTTTATAATGCTTATCGTTTTTTACATAAAGAAATTTCTCATTTGGGTCGAGGTTGAGGTAATCAGGAGGGTTAGTGTCTATGAACTCTGCACCACCACTTTCAACTCTAATCATTATGTTCTCAACTACTAAGTGCCCTATAAGCTTGGGAGATGCCTCTGTATCTTATTTTTATAGCTGATAACATCGGCTCTTTATAAATTGGAGCATTGATTTCCCTTAGTATATCTACTATTTTTATTCATTTTCTTGATGAAACCCTTGTCAGTTTAAGATATTTTATAAAAGTTCTATAAATTTAATTACAAATAGTCATGTCCAAATTGGTTATGGTCTTAAAATTAAGCTTCTTCTTCTTCTTCACTGTCATCATCATCATCGTCTTCTTCCTCATCAGAAGTTAAACTCTCACCCAATGCTTCTAGCTTTTCACGATATTTGGTATTCTTCTCATCTAATTCAGTAACAAGCAGCATTAAATCATCTATTTCAGTCCTATCCTCGCTTTTGCTTTTCAGTTCTTGATTCTCCTTCTTTAAGATTTCTACTTGTTCCAGTAGCTTTTCTAACTTACTTTTGGAATCCTCAATATTGCTTTCTTGATTTTGAATGACACGGTCTTTTTCACTAATATTATCTTCGAGAAGCTTTACTTTTCCAGTATAGGAATGCAGATTCTTCTCTAAACTCTCCCTCTGATCTTCCAGTTGTTTCAGATCCTCTTGTGATGATTTATTTTTTTGTTCTAAACTATCTAAATCATTCTTTGCCTTAGACAATTGTTCCTCAAGTTTTTCAAGCTTTCCCTCTAGTTTGGATTTTTCTTTATCACTGGATTCTTTTTCTTTTTGAATATTTTCCTCACACACTTTTACACTATCTTTGAGCGCAACTATTGACTGCTTCATATCATCGTTTTCTTTAGTGACCTTATCATTTGTACTATTCACTTCCTTCAATTTCTCATTTTCTTTACTGACAGCCTCATATTTCTCTTTTAGAAGTTTTGCTTCTTGCTCTTTCTCATGGATTTCTTCCTCATGCTTCTTATAAAGAGCTTTCTTCTCATCTTCTAAAGACTTTAGTTTTCCCTCTTTATCTTTAACCGCTTTCTCTAATGAGGTTATGCTAGCATTTACTTCTTCAATTTCTTTTTCTTTCTCAGAATTTAGCTCTTTGAAAGCGCTTTCTTTTAATAAAACTGTGTCACTCAGTTTCTTTATTTCATTTTCCCATTCTTCTTTAGATTGCTCTGACCTATCTTTGGCATTTTTTAGTTTTGAGGAAAGTTCATCATTTTGTACCTTTTGAGCTTCTAGAGATTTTTTTAATTTATCCACCTCGTCACTCTTTAATTTTAAAGCGCTTTCCTTTTCTTTCTCTAAATTAATCATTTTCTCTTTTGAAGAGAGAAGTTCAGTATTTGTTTTTTCAAGCTCTTCTTTTGAAGAAGTTAACTGGTCTTCTAAAACTGTTATTTTTTCAGAATAAGTCTGAGTAATTGAGGATGACCCCTCATTTAGTAGCTTTCTTTCTTTCTCAAAAGCAGAAGTTTTTTCCTGGATGTCTTTTTTCAACTTGGAAATGTGTTGCTCATGGTCTGCCTGTTCCTTTTCATGATTTTTTTCAAGAGTGGTTAGTTTTGTTTGAGTAGCAATTTCTTTTTCCTTCAATTTTGCCACTTCAGTATTTTTAATTTCATATTCAGCACTTTTTTCATCAACCTCTTTCTGAAGTTTAGAAATCTCTTTTTTGAAGCCATCTTTCTCTGTAAGAAGACTTTCGAATTTCTTTTCCTCTTCTGCCAATTTAACCTCATATTTGGATACTTCCTCCGTCTGTTCTTTCACCTTCTTTTGAGCTTTTTCTAAAGTGGAACTTATCTCTCTCAATTTTTTATCCTTATCTTTAAGTTCGTTAGTTAAGACCACCTTCTCCTTCTTCAAATCATCAAGTTTAATCTGCGATTGTTTTGTCACATCCAGATTTGCAGACTTTTCAGCTGCCAGATTTTCTTTTAAAGACTTGATTTCTTTTGTTAAGTTTTCTTTTTCCTCTTGTGATTTATCAAGCTGCTCATTTATCTTCGTTATCTTATCTTCTAAGTCATGAGTACTTTTATTATACTCTTCAGTTTTTTCTTTCAATTCCCGTTGACTATCATCAAACTTCTTTAGCAAATTGTCACTTTCAGATTTCATATTAGTATTGAAATTTTGTAACTCTGAGTATGCTTGGATGTGTTCTTCAACCTCTCTTTCTAACTTTAACTTTTCCTCCTTGAGTTGAGAATTAATGTGAACAACTTCTTCTAATTCCTTTTCGGTTTTCAGAAGTTTGTCTTCAATTTCAGCTTTAGACTTTTTATGAGTTTCGATTAACTCTTCTAGAACTCTTATTTTTTCAACGTGTTTCTCTTTAATTTTGTTTTCTTCATCTTGCTGTAATTCTAAATCAGTAATATGCTCATGTAACTCAACAATAGATTGTTCTAGCTCTCTTTTTGAACTTAACAGGTCAGCACTTTCCTTTTCATGGTTATTAGACAATTCACTTATTTGAGATTTGAGATCAGATAAGTTTTTTAATAAATTCCCGTTTTGCGCAGAGCCCTCTTTGGCCTGGTGTTGTAATTTATCAATCTGTTCTTTGTAGTCATTTATTGTTTTTTCATTCTTAATAGTCAGATCATTGATAGTATTTTCTAAATGTATCTTCTCGGCTTGTATATCTTTGTAATTATTAGCTATTGACTTAAGTTTTTCAGTTAGTTTTCCGACAAGCTGATCATGGTTCTGAAATTTCAGCTTCCATTCCGCTACTTGCTTCGAAAGCGTTTCCCTTTCAGAAAATACTGAAGAGTGTTTGGAATTTATTTCATCTAGTTGAGTTTTCAAAGTTTCTATTTCTTCCGATTTCTTACCGATTTCCTTTTCAAGTTTATCATTTTGATTACTTAATTTTTTAAACTTAGAATCAAACTCTTTATTTGAGCTTTTATTTAGTTCTTCGAGTTCTTTCTTAGCTTTAGTCAACGTGAATAATTCTCTGCTCATTTTATTAATTCCCTCTTCTGCTGATTCTTTCTTTTCAGTCATATTCTTTAACTGACGCTCAATGTCTTCAAGTTTTTCTTGGGCTAACCTAAGATTATTAGAATCGCTTGCTGTTTTAGTTTTAAGTTCTTTTTCACTTTTTTCTAGCTCATCTCTTACTTTTGTTACCTCCTCTAAAGTTGAAGTTGTCTCATGGAATTTTTCATCAATGTCTTTAAATCTTACCTTTAACTCCGATAATTCATTAGTTAACTCCTCATTATTTTTAGTTGAAGCGTTATGTTCATTTGTTAACAAACTTTTCTCATCCTTAAGTTTTTCAAGAGATTCTTGATAGGTAGATTCCATTTTTGTTATATCGCTCTTCAATTTAGCACACTGTTCTTGTAATTCTTCGACAACTTCAAACGATATCTTTGAGTAAGGCTCTTCATCGGGATTACTAGATAGAGCAGTTCTGATACGATAAAAGTTGCTCTCAACTAAATGAATAAAATTCGAACTAAAATACAGTTTCGGTAGGCCAGTCTCATCTAGTTGTAAATTGAACATATCGAAGGATCCCTTTGACCTAGTAAACATCGAATCTTCTTTGAATTGTTTTATTCTTGATTTGTAGTTATCACTACCTAATCTTTGAGTAATGAATAAATAGTAATCCTTTCTAGGAAATGGAGAATTTTTGGAGGAAAACTCAAATGCAACTCCTAAAAGCATAGTAACTAGACATTTGATAGTAATATCTTCATCGTGTATCTGGTAGGAGAAAGACAAAAGAGATTCAACATTAGCTTTATTTTGAAGAAAATCATTAACTGCATTAGAATCTTCATATAACCAAAATATCAGGAATGAAATGAAAGAAATTGGTATACGAACGTCAGAAGTGCTTAGTGAAGCCAGTAATAGTTCAATTACAGTTTGTATAGCCGACATTGGTTCTTCATCTTCTAAAGTACCACCTGGTGAGACTTTACGTATGAGTTCTCTTACTTCCGAGGATTGGTCATTTTCGTTCTGAAAGAGATACATTAGAATATCGACTGTGAAGAATAACTTATAGGGATTTAGATTAATATCGGGATCGTAAGTCAGTAGAGCCTCAATTAGATTAGATTTTATATTAGATTCTACGGTAATGTTCTCTGTTTCAGAATTCTCAGCATCGTATTCAACTAGTTCATTAGATTTGTTGAATTTTTCTACTTGATTGGATAAATATGCCATCTGGTTCTCCGGATTATCACTTAAATATGCCTTTAATAATTCATTTGAAGCCATTCTTGTATCGAAAGTATGAACAGAATTTGAATAAAGTATCCAATTTGTCAATAATGATAGAACTGGTATATTGATTGGATCTTTATTTGGATTTATCGATAAAGATGGATCAAAATAAGGGATATCGATGTTACCAAATTGGTTTTGTGCGATGTCATTATTTCTAATTAAATCTGCAACAGTTAATAGTGCTACTGGTCTAACCTTCTTAGGGGTATTGTGGTAAAAAGCTAGACGTAGTACAACCATAAGAATTTTAGATTCAACTAAAAGGCTTTGATGTTTTCTAGTTACAGAATTGCCTGGTTCAACAGTCAAAGAAACTATGTCCAAAGTTGTATTAATATTTATTATTCTTTGTTCATTCCAGAAGAATTCCTCCTCTCCCGACAGAGGTTCATTTAGCACTTGAGCCAATCTCGGTAAATTCCCTGTTTCAAGGAACAGATTTTGGTTAGATGTATTATATTTTAAGATATTGTTAATTAAAGAGAGACAGTCATTAACTACTAGAGAGCCTCTTAAACCTCCTTCTTCTTCAATGATAGAGAAAAGCCTCTCAAAGATGTTTTCAAAAGCAACTAATTTTTGGACATGAGGAGAATCGTTGACTACAGCCATTAATAAAAGAATTGTTTCATCTCTAACAGGTTCATGTATATCATCTAATAGGCTAACAATAGTGGATATACTTGTAGGTAATGCAATAATTGCTGTTCTTGTTCTTGATGGTCTAGCGGCTAGCACTGCTTCCAATAACTGGACACTGTATAGTTTTAAATGGAAATTGTTAGTTTCTAGAAATACAATGATAAGATGAATGAGTTCATTTGATTGGGTTAATGCATCTGCAATCCATAATGAAAATTGATCTACGGTGTATTCTTCTTGTTTCATGACCAAAGGAGAAGGATATTTCCCATTTTGTAAACGTGATTGCTCAGATATCCAATTTCTTGTTAGATCTTCATCTCCATCACCTCTAATGAATAAAATCAGAAGAGTCTCTAAGATGGCTTTTGTCAGATCTTCATCTTGATTATCTCTCTTTAGGGTATTTAGTAATGGCTTCAACCCTGATGCTATCACAGATTCTCTATATTGTCGACTAAAAGCTTTTAGGCCTAGTACAGCAGATCTTCTATCACTAATTAAAGTAGCATTTTCAACCCTGTCACATAATGTTGGAATTGTTTCTTCCACAGACTGAACTTTAGGAGGTTGTATGAAGCCCTGGATGATATCCATCGAGTATGGTTAATTAAAAGTGTGTTCCAATTGTCTTAAAAATAAAGCCTACAATTGTTCTCTAGTCTGTTTTATTCGAGAGTGCCTATTGCAAAGACTCACATATTACATCTTGAAATCACATCAATTTTGGCGCCTTTATTGACAGCGCCATATTTTCCATTTTTTTCAATCGCGACTAAATGGGCCAAACTTAATAATAGTAATATTATAGGCTTTTAATGATCACATGGTCAAAAAGAAAATATTGGAAAACTTTGAGATATGCTTAAAAGTGTAAATTATTCATTATAATATTGAAGATAGATTATATCGATACCTAATAATAGTCAGTAGTAGCTCTTTAAGTGGATCTGTATGATATTGTGAGGGAAAGAGAAACGCCTAAGTGAGAAACCGAATATTTCACGTGAGTTTGTGATTAAGAATAAGAGATACAAAACCGCCACAGTTGCCGAGGGGAAAGTAACGTTACCAGATAAAGAGTACTGTTTTATTGTTTGTATACGTGCATTTGTCGTGAGTCCAGGTGTAAAGGCATAGTTTAGTATATTAGTAACAGTTTGCTGGTATTGTCATAATTTTATTGCTGTAGCAAAGTTCACCACTGCATTCCAACCAAGATCCTCAAATTTTCTATTTTAAGTCTATCATTTATTTTAGTGAATGAAGATTATGTAAAGGGTATAAAGATACAGTACACCAAATTTTGTTTACTTATTACTTATTATATTGAACAATCTACAACTAGCCTTTGATAAGCAAATACGGAAACATTAAAGAAACAATGTATTCGGGACACTCATCGACCAAATATATATCTTATGAACAGACTCATTATTCGGTAGGAAGGGGCTTGGACATTAAGGATTTCAATATCAAAGAAGATTGGAGTGCAAGGCCTGCTAGTAGTTGGTCAGTACAACGTATTGGTGTATTCCAAGCCAAAGTTGAAAGATATACCTATAGAATTTATCATAGTAGTCGATATGGGAGATTAAATGTCTCCAAAATTATTCCAGGATATGTGCTGATACAATATGCAAATGAATCTTTTGGATTTGATGGATGGAAAATGGATATCGTAGATATTGAAATCGGAGATTGTGGTACTATCCCAAATAACAATGCTAATTCTAATAATGAAATTAATCACAGTGTTGTAGCCGAAGCACAAGTTAAAATAACTCTGAAAGACGGGACTAATACCCAAATGGGTGGAGTTGGCAGAGGCAATTTACCTTCCAAGGGAGAAAGTTATGCAAAAGCGAAGAAGGAAGCTGTAAGTAATGCATTGAAACAATGTCTTTTGAGTTTCGAGACTATCATTACCGAATATGATAAAAAAGTGAAAGATAACTATTATGTAGATGGTCTCTATGTATCTAAAGTAAAAGAGGAGAATATGGGTATATGATCAAGGCATATATATCTGGATATACAGTATATATAGAATATATAATTCATACAACAAAAACAATATTACTCTCTGATATATTTTAGCCGCCGATATGTAAAAAAGATGAGATTATTAATAGTTTGAAGACTGTTTTAGCACCCACACCCAGCCCCAATTTAAAAAAAAATAAATATTTTATTTTTTGATTTGTTTTGTTTTATTCTGAAAATTTCCGCTTTTGAACACAATTTCAGTATGAATTTTTCATACGCAGCGTGTTTGTTCGGTGCCAAAATACCTGCAACAGAAAAAAAATTGGAGATCGTAGAGGACTATAGAAGAGGCACTCTATATTTTTGGGTTGAGTGTTGCTCATAGAAAGGTTTAATCACACCAATAGTCTAGTAATAATATGTATGTGCAGAATGGAAGAGAGTATAGAGTGCACTAATGTCTGAATTTGATATGTTTCCTACAATGATCTCTCAAGAATAGTGGTTTTAATGTGAAATTTCTGAATAGTGAAACTTGTAGTATTTGTCAGAACAAAACTGTACTTGGTCGTGATATTATGAACATCCTATTCGATACTACTATATGTATCTGAAGATTGATAAATTGAAACAGTACTGGGAAAATGAGATAATGATGATGGCCACAGAATAGTCCTATATGCTATTTAACATATGGATTCTGCGTATAGCATTTGGAACATATTTAAATAAAGCAGATGATGAAAGCTCTACTCTTTAACTTAACTTTCAATAACAACAAATTACTAACAAAATATATTATAAATTATACTCGCGTATTTTCAAAGTTAATAATTTTAATAGATCAATAATGGCTCACGAAAACGTTTGGTTCTCCCACCCAAGAAGATACGGTAAAGGTTCCCGTCAATGTCGTGTCTGTTCTTCCCACACTGGTTTAATCAGAAAATACGACTTAAACATCTGTCGTCAATGTTTCAGAGAAAGAGCTAACGACATTGGTTTCTACAAGTACAGATAAACTATTTCATTTTATATGTTTTAGTTTGAACTAAATTCAAATTTATTTTTGTATTAATTATAATACGTATATAAATAAAAATGAGAAAATATTAATTATTATAAATTCTATTTTTAATTTACTTGCTTTTTGTAATACACAGAAAAAAATGTAACAGTTTCTACATTATTTCATTAATTATATATAGTCATGACATAGCACTACATTTATTGTATTAATATGATCTGATTTTCGACTCCATATATTACTATGCTAGTTGAAAGTTAATAATTTCATGACTTATCGTTTGATACGCTGAGATGCTCATCGCAATAAATTGATGAAAAATTAAAAAAAAATTTCTGACAGATATATTGCATTGGTTAGATAATTGTTATCTTGTATATCTCGAATGAAAGCAAGTTGAATTAAATAATAAGGCATGGGTAAATCTAAGAAAAGATCTAGAGCTTCTAAAGCTAGACTAAACCCACTTAACAATAATAAAAATGCATCTAAGGATGCAAATTTGGTAACTAAAAAAATTCAACCTTTGGTTAAACAGTTACAAAGTTCCATTCCAAATGATAGAAATATGGCTTTAAGTACTATAAGTGTCTTGATTCAAGATGCCCATATGAGAAATCTGCTTTTGAAAGAAAAATTGGTTCATATCGTCCTATCAAATCTATTAAATGATGATAATACTGATATCGTTGTCGAGGCATTCGGTTTATTAAGAAATTTAGCATTGGAGGAAGGATATGATATTTCAATATACTTATGGAGAAATGATATCTGGGCCGCAATTCAAACGGGTTTAAATAAAGTAGAAAAATCATTAACGTCATTAATTACTCAACCATCAGTTACTGAAAACAATTCTTCTAATAATAACAACCTATCTCAAAATCAATCAAAAAGATTATTATTTGATTTTGCTGATAATTTACTATCATTGCTAGTTGCTTTGACTAATGATTCAGATGATATTCTTAAAGATATTTTGAGTATTGAAAAGTTAACCGCTATCTTCACCACATTATTAAAATTTCAAGAATATGGATTTAAATTACTACCAATAAATTTACAAAATACAATTTTAGATTTAATTTATGATTTTAGTTCAGAATCAATGGATTTCATGGATTCAGTGTTGCAAAACCAAGAAATGAATTCATTACTTTCAGCATTATTATCTGTATCTTCCACTAATGAGCTTACTCAAGTCTTAATTCAAGGTATCCAGTTACAGTTCCTCGATATAGATGATAGTATCAAACTAGACGCTAACAAATGTTGTCATATTGTAACCTCGGTCATAAATGCGATATCTTCCATAGATATTAAATCAATGAAGGAGGGATTAAGCAATGCTTCAACCGAGGAAATTGATCATTCTAAAATGAAAGAATATGCTAAAATAAGACAAGATTCAATGATGCAATTGCAAGCAATTGAGGTGGGTATAGATATAATTACTGGTATTGTAGAGATGATTGCTTCTCTACCAGTAAAGCAAACCGAAGAATTAACTCAGATATTAAAATTCACTATTCCAGAAGTCTTAAATGCATTACTAAATGAATTCAGTGATAGGGTATTAATTGCATGGAATAATTTACTATGGTTATTCGTTGGTATAAATGAACCAGTTGAACCAACTCAACTAAAGAATTTATGGAGAGATATAATGACCATGAACAACGAGTTAGAGTCAGTAGTTAAGGTAGGTAAAGTAAGTGTGACATGGGTAATCCTAAAGGTAGCTGGAGTTTACGGCTACATTGACCTATTAAAAGAACTTGAAGTCTGGAACAATATATCTTTTGTTTCCTCCCTTATTGATGAGATTAAAAACAGTGAAGATATTGATCTAAAACAGAGATGTTACGGTGTTTTAGCAACTATTGGTAGTTATCAGGGCCAAAATATAGATATAAATAAAACTATTGGTCACTTTATGCTGGAGCGTCTAACTTCTGATAAATTATCCGCTAGAGAAATGGTTGATATTACAAATTTTTTCATTGAAATCTACTCTGATGGTGACTCTGATTATGACAATGGTGTCTTCGTTGAAGCTGGTTTCGTAAAAATTTTAAGAGATAGTGTAACGCCAAATCTTAAGAATATCTTCAAAATGGTTGATAAGAATAAAGATCCACAATTAAAGGCTGATTGTACAGATATCTTTAATACCCTGGACAGTTTCATTCATTATAAGACTAATGAAAAGACATAATAGCTTGTTGTTATATAAGTAAGTAGATATGTGTCTTTTGATTTGTTTTTTTTTTGCATAGTACAAAAGAGACTATAGTAATATATCTCTATATAAAATTAAATATATATATAATTTAGTGGAAAGAAAATTTCAAATATTCCAAAATATAAATTTTCTTAATATGAATGCTTGTTTCTGTGTGACCATTGGAAAATAAGCTTTGGTTTATTTTTTAAATTGACATTCATTTCTTAATGAAGGTACTTTCTTATTTAGTGTACTGTTTGGCCTGAAGTTGAACTTTCTTTTCATACTCTACTTTATTCTTTGAAAAAGCTCTCCATGCAGGTTCTTGTGCTGGGGAATTAGGATTAGGAGAGTCCAATAAATCCTGAATACCAAGACAGATTTGTTTTAGAGTGATAGCTGGTCTCCAATCTTGATCTTCATTTAGAATACTAAGACAAATGGTACCACTTGGATAGACATTTGGATGATAGAACCCAGCAGGAAGTTTCACCTTTGGGGGTTTTGAAGGATATTCATCCGGGTATTCAATAGTTAAAGGGTATACACCATCATGCCATATCGTGCCTTCTTTACCAGGTATGCCTGCTTCCCATTTCTGTAAATTCATGGAACCATCAGCTTTCAATGTTGGTTTTGCGAAGAAACCAAAAGGATGATCTTTCCTCCACTTTTTTCTTTCTTCTTGCAGACGTTGTAGACATAAACTACTCATTTTTTATTATCTGTTTGTGTAATGTGATTCTGATTATGGAATTGTTAACTTTTCTATAACTTAAGTGGTTTTTTTCTATTCGAAACTGTAAAAATGTCAAATGTTTATTTTTTAAGAAACGCTAAAGTGTTCGATTTTTAGCGCGTTCGATCCAAAGGCATAAAAAAAAGGCATCTTTAGGATTAAAAGAATAAATTATAAATTAGGAAAAGTTCTTTTGACTCAGGACTATTATCAAGACTTCACCTTTTTTAATCATATAGAAACTCTATAACTGCATAACAATATGGATGCGTTAGAAGAAGGATCAAGTGGACAGGAACAAAAAGTTATTGTAGAAGATGAAGAATACGATGAATTAGATGATTTATTAGAAGATTCTAAGTCAGATCATACTCCAAATGTGAAAGATACTAAGGATACGAATATACCACAGAAATTGAGCCCACCTAATAAGGAAGATGAGCTTGAGATAACTGAGATGATTCAGAGCATGCAGAATGAATTTGCTACATTGTTGAATTCAAAGGATGTAACGAGCAATCAAGCTAATAATAGTGATATTGAGAAGAACAAAGCTGCTGCGAATAGTTTTAACAAATTAATGGGATCATTTGGTGACAACTTAAAATCTAGCTTACCTGATATTGATGTCAAACCTAAACAAGCTGTGCAGGAAGAACCAGGTTTCAAAAATGCTGTATCGAATGCATTAGATAGATTGAAAGAGAATGGTATGAAAATCGACTCTGAACTAGACAAAGAAAAAGAGGAAAGTAAATCCGATGATATACTAGGCCAGTTATTAAATCAATTTGTTGATGGTAATGAAACCAATTTCAATGATGAAAATATGGATGATGCCATTATGAATATATTGAATCAAATGTCTGGGAAGGATGTACTTTATGCACCAATGAAAGAAATGAAGGAAGAGTTTGTAGTATGGTTCAAAGAAAATTCGAATGATTCAAAATATTCAGAAAAGTTGAGTACGTATAAGAAACAATCTGAATTAGTTGATCAAATTGTAAAAATTTATGAATATGAGGATTATACAGATGAGAAATATAGAAATAATATTACTGAGCTTCTTGATAAGTTAGAACAATTGGGAGATTCTCCAGTTGGTAAGGGACATGATGGTAATGCATTTGGTGCAGAGAATCTGGAAGAAATGGATGGTGAAGAACTACATAAGGAAATAAATGACACATGCCAACAACAGTAAGATTTATAACTCGAAAAAAGTATTTTTAATATAAATTGTATCTATATATAGTAAGTTAATTTTATTTATTCATTTCATTCTTTAATCTATTCTCAACAGCATCTAAGAATTCATTAGTTGTGGCGTAAGCAGTTCTTTCTGTCTTTCCTGCTGCTAAAGCTAAATCCTTGGTCATTATACCATCTTCTTGGACAGTGTTTAAAGTAGCAGATTCTAATAAGGTGGCAAATCTACTAACTTCAGGAGTGTTATCTAATTCACCTCTCTTACCGATACCTCTACTCCATGCGAATATAGAAGCGATAGAATTGGTAGAAGTTTCTTCACCCTTTTGATGTTTTCTGTAATGTCTGGTGACTGTACCATGAGCAGCTTCACTTTCAAAAGTCTTACCATCAGGAGTTACTAATACTGATGTCATTAAACCGAGTGAACCAAACCCTTGAGCAACGATATCTGATTGTACATCACCATCATAGTTTTTCAGAGCCATGATGAATCCACCTTTAGATTTAATCATTTGGGCAACCATATCATCAATCAGACGATGTTCATAGCTGATACCTAATTGTTGAAATGGTTCTTTATAGTCACTCTCGAATATTTCTTGGAAGATATCTTTGAATCTACCATCATACTTCTTTAAAATTGTATTCTTGGTAGATAAGAAAAGATTCAATTTTTTAGTTAAAGCTAATTTGAATGAAGAATGAGCAAAACCTCTAATTGATTCATCAGTGTTATACATTGCTAAACCGACGCCAGCAGCATTATAATCAAAGACGTTCAATACTTGTTTCTTATTATTAGAGCCTTCAGTAGGTGTATAAACTAATTCAAGTTTACCTGGACCAGGTACTACAAGATCAGTAGCTTTATATTGATCCCCATGAGCATGTCTTCCAATAATAATTGGTTTTTCCCAACCAGGTACCAGTCTAGGAACTCTTGGGATTACTATTGGTTCCCTAAATACAGTGCCCCCTAGAATGTTTCTAATAGTACCGTTTGGAGATTTCCACATGTTAGATAAATTGAATTCTTTAACACGAGCTTCATCTGGTGTAATTGTAGCACATTTAACACCTACACCGTATTCCTTAATAGCATAAGCGGCATCCTTAGTGATTTGATCCTTTGTTGCATCACGGGATTGAATAGATAGATCGTAATACTTGAGATCAACATCTAGGTAAGGTAAGATCAATTTCGATTTAATCTTATCCCAAATAATCCTGGTCATTTCATCCCCATCTAGCTCCACAATGGGGGATTTGACCTTTATTTTCGAGAGAGATCTGGATGTAGATAAAAATCTTCGAGACAACATAGTTCAGTGGTTCAATCGATTTAATAAGCTTGCCAAGACCGTTTCCTCGAGCAACAATAAAGTGTACCCACCAAGGCTTTCATATATATAGTCTGGAATCTATCCAGCGAACTGTCACACTGATCCTCAAGTCTTTTATCAATGCCAGATCTGATCACAGGGACTTGCTTATTGCATCCACAGCTTATCTTTCCCGATACGGAAGGTGTCACGCGCTCTAATTCCGTTTCAGGTCTGCGGGTAACAAATGCGCTCTGATTAATTCTTTTTGGCTCAGTAAATCAGAAATCGCTGCTGATTGGCCGAATCTCTCTGGAGCAAAAAAACGGACTGGAGCTGGAAGCATTAAAGGGCAGCAGTTTTAACAATGGAATGTGAGTTGAAGTGATAAGAGCAAGCAAGTGAGGTAACACAACAATCATGTCAGCTATAGCACCAATAACGGGTACATTAAGAAAAAGAATCGTAATGGATATAATAATAGGTTTCTCTCTCGGTGGAGCAATGGCTTCTTACTACTGGTGGGGGTTCCATAAAAAAGTTGTAAATAGAAGAGAAAACTACTATGCTAGTTTGCAACAGTTGAAAAATCAAGAAAATGAAGAGATATAAACTGCCTTTCCAATTTTCTTTCTCGAACAAACTCTCCTTATTTAACTTGATTTCTTATATATTATTATACTAGTGGCTCACACCACTAAAGATTAAAAAAAAAACAGTAAAGTAATAATGATATGTTTGCATTATTTCAGCAATCCATATTTATATATAAGTATATCTCTTTTAGAATATGTAATTACACTACATATATTTGAAATTAAAAAGTGAAAAAAATATATATATTCATTAAAAAAGATTCATTTATTCTTGTAAGTCGTAGAAGTAGGTACATGAGGATGCATGCTATCGTAAACAAAAATTTCCCAAAGAACAAAGAAAAGATACGAAAACTTCTAGATGTCTTTATTGGTCCCAATTACAATAGGATCATACCGACTTCGGAGTTAGATAGGATGGTCTCTTATCTATACGTAGTCCACTTGAAAAAGAATAGTCCGACCCAACTTTCACTGTTGAAACTATCACTACAACTGATTCGTCTGGAACTACTGGTGCATCAAATGACTTTGTTCAGAAGAGATCCTATTCATGATATAAACAGCTATGATTTCAATTGCTGGACCAAATCAACAAATTCTAACTCCCAAAACGTGTCCACTCAAATAAAACCAGTACTACAGCAACTCATCACGAATACAAATCTCACTGGCCTTGCACATATCCCAGTGCCACAGACACAGGTCTCTTCTACTGTGAGAAACACTAGTGATTGCATCTGTCTCTTGCTATGCTTGGGACATCTCACTCTTCATTACCCGCACGCCCTTTCGGATAACCTCGGCTTGTTGTTACGCAGGGCAAACAGTATAAGAAGAGGTTAAAACAATCAAAGGGGAGATTTAATTTGTAATTAATCGTTTTTAGAGAATAGGACCAAAAGACAGGTATATCCAAAATCTACTTCACTTTATATTAATAAGAAAAAGAACAATTGCAATGTCACTATATTATTCTCTTATCTTCGCTATCTTAGTTACAGAGGTAACCATATTTTCCATCCTTTCGTTGCCTATCCCTACAAAGTATCGTAAACCATTGACTTTGATTCTGTTAAAACCGTTCAAGAATAACTCCGTACAGATAGCGCTGAAATGTGTTCTCTGTTTTATCTTCCTATTATTTTCTGATTCAATCAATAAAGTTTACAATATATCAAAGGAATTGAATGCTGAAGTTAGCCAAGGACAAGAAAGAATAGAAGTCTTATCAAGAAAATTCTTCCAACAACGTAATTTATATCTATGTGGTATCACTCTTTTCTTAACTTTTATCACTACAAGAACTTTTGGTTTAGTTAGTGAACTATTACATCTAAAGGAGGTATATAGATCATCTGATGCTGCTGTATCTGGTAAAACTGATACTAAAGAAGAATTATTAAAGCAATTGAAAGAGAAGGATGATGAAATTAAGAGATTGAAGGAGAAAGCTTTAGCTTTACAGAATGAGATGTAGTAATATCATATTTTATATATATTTATGTCGTTACATATTTTGTTTACTTTTAAAGCTTAATTTTTTTTGTGCGGTCTGTTTTATTTTTTTAATATTTATGAGAATCAACTCTGGTATTCTCTAACAATTAATAAATAAATGCAATTTTTTACAAAAAGCACAAATCAGATATTTACTTATCTTAACAATTCAGTATCTATACATATATTATCCTGATCAACCAAATTCAAATAATCAGTATATTCATTAAGAGTCAATTGGAATATCTTGACAAATTTCCATATCTTTTCGTATTCCGCCCTCACTTTCCTTGAATTCGACATATCTATATCTATCTCCTTGATCTTTACATCCTCAAATTTTCCAAAAATAGAGATATCTAAGGACTCAATTGGTGTAGCCGGTAATAGCTTCTTATCTATTTGCTTCGTTCTAAGTGGGCCTTCTTCTTTCTTCCTATTGTTCCATACATAATTCCAGTATTTAACACCTCTATCTCTACGCGGTATAATCATCGCTTTGAAACCTATTTGATGCTTCCGCTGAGAAACAGTACTGGTTAAATTCTTACACTTAACATCAAATGGTTCAAGCTGTAAAGAATGATCATTTAAATTCAATATATTTGTAATTTTCCCCATAACCAACTGTTTATCACCATGAAACATCAATACTGATTCTTCATTCTCAAGACTTATCGGCCCATTATTCACTTCTTTTAACTTATTGTAAATTACTTTATACTCGTAAAGTTTGTTAATAATTGCTTTTTTATTTTCATTCGATGATACTCTAAATATCAAAAATTTGATGAATATAATTCGAATCAAGTTATCAGCTGCATTTGTAGTTAAACTAGTCCAGGTATTATCATTGGTGATATTTTCAATAATCTTTCCTTGGCTTGGCAATGGGATACTGTCCCACTTATTAAATATAGATATCAACGAAACTAACTGGTTGTTGATATTTAACGTCTTCAACATACTCAGTTGACCTCTTATCCATAGCTCCCAGTTAACAAAATCAAGATCAATACTTAAGATAAATGGAAATATATTATCGTAAACCATTTCAGCCATTATACTATCGTAGGCGCTTCTTCTACTTATATATTGTAATTGTTTATGATCATGCAGTTTTAGTAAGTCTTGAAAATAGTTCTGTGATCGGAAATACGATGATAAATCCTGCAGTAGTTTCCATATCTTGATAATTCTCAATTGAGGTGACTGCGTTGAAGTGACTATTTTTCCGTGTGTGCGGCTAAAGTCTTTACCTTTCTGTGGACTTTTATCTATTGAATCAGAATGGGGCATACTCTCATTCATACTACTGGAAGAAAGCTGTCCTTTCTTCATGGATTTGGAAATAATCTTCAGATTGATAAGGTCTAGTTTCAAGAATTCTGTAATTGCGTGGTTCATCATTATTTCAACTCCTGGGAGTAATGCTAAATGGTCACCAATATTTAGATCACCAATATTGGCGGATGATAAATAACTCAATATGATAAACCAAAAATGAGAATAAAATGATATAAACACAGTATCATTTCTTAGGTAAGATATAATAACTTTTATTAATTGGGTATCTTTGTTTAACTTCAAAAATAATTTTGTATTCGATTTTTTAGAAAGTTTATTCATATGGAAATTTCTTTTCTTCCAGGGAAATAAAGATTTTGCTTGGGTATTTATTGTTACATTCTTACATAGCAATGCTACTAAATGAACATCATAATTTGTATCATCTGGTAGATATATGAATGCATATGCGTTTAATTTTCCAACGAATGGATGTAGAAGATTATTGAACTCATTTAATTTTTCTATAGATTTTCTATTATCATTCTGTTTTTCTTCCATTAATAATTTCAATTTCTTGGAGTTCTTTATCAGAATATTAATAATGCAATTAATTGTAATTAGGATATGCCGAGAATAACTTTTTAGATGTTTATAATTGTGATCAGGTAGGATCATTAAATTTGTAAGTATTCTACTGAGACATTCTAGGATCACAGAATATAGTTCGACACTAAAGTCTGGTGTACCTCTTGATACATCCTTAAATTCTGTGGGTGCTGTCTTGTTGCTTAGAAAATTTAATAATTCGATCCACCAATGACTAAGGACATCTCTCATTTGTTCATCAAAATGATGTGAATCCTGTCCATCGAAATTTGGTAAACCATTTTTCCGTAAATATGATAAAATATAAACCCTGAGAAAATTAGAAATATTCCTATCTTTATATTTTGATTCTTCTAAAGCTTTGATCGGATGGATAGCTGATTCTTTATCACTTTCAAACAGATCAAATGATTCTTCAAAAAAAATTTTCCTCCTTGATATTAAGTACACAAACTTATTCAAATCATGATACAATTTCGTCTCTTCATCAATATCCATATTCATGGTCATGCCTAAATCTGATGTTAATTCAGACAAAGCCATAGAGGCTGTATCATCATCAGAGATGTCATTGGATATGCTTAGATTCTCATTATCGGTGTGATCAGTAGAAGAATTACTAATGAAACTTTTTGCAAATGCTCTAAGTGATTCCATAACCTAGTATAAAACGCAAATAGATTACTTTTAGAGTTGTAGTGTTCGTGAACAGTGCCTTTTAACCATTCAGATCAGATCCTGGTCAAATGTCAGTTAACACAAAAGCAAAAAAAGAGCTCCCCTTAAGTTAACATCAACTAATACACGTCCGGCTTAATCAGAACCATACAGGTACCCATCTAACAGGCTCTCTTTAACCCATTTGTTCATTGAAAAGTGAATAAATTCGTTTTGAATCTCGGCGGCTCCATTCTTTCCAATCTTGTAACTTATAACGATCGCTCTTCACGATTTTTGGCACCAAAAATTTGTTTATGAAAATGCAAAAATTGAAAATATTTGGAGAAATAAATCGTTTGTGGTAACTATTAACACAGCTATTTATGTGCTAAAGTAACTGCGAAAGGAGCTGCGATATACTTTGGGTAGACTGTAATTACGCTTGTATCACCTGGTGATTTTTCTTTTTTTATCTGTTTACTATTTGTAGGAAAACAGTTTCGCACTTTTACATGATTGCTTCCAGCGGCCTCTATAAACTCAGTAATATGTCGACAGAACCTGCTTTTAAAAAAGTGAAATTGGAGCTCAGTCCTCCTGATGAACCACTAACACAAAGTGATGCTATTGCTTTCCAAAAGGAAGCTCTTTTCAGGGCGTTGAATGAGAGAAGAGTTCAAGTGGATTTAATTAATGAACAATATAATAAGTCCAAAAACGATTATTATGAAGTTACAAAGAAGCTATCTGAACTAGTTTCACTAATTATTTCTTTATCTACTTATTTAAAATCAATCTGTTTGGCTGATACCAATGCTCAAGACGTCTGTAAGAAGATTATAAATGGTACCCATGATACTATCATTGGCTTGAGCGATGACTTCATGAAACTAATTAATAAATATGTGGTTATAGATGGCTCCAAAGACAGATCTGACGATGTGATAGGGAACTTGTCTCTAGAACTAAAGAATTTACAAAAGGAAAAGCTTAATTTGTTCTATAAAAACACAAAACTTATAGAAGAGTTAAATTCTTTAAAGACATTTTATCAGGGCCTCTTCAAAAAATATGAAAGAGAGTCTTCTTTAACTGTAAAGAGAGTTTTCAAAAAAGACCTTGAGGAAGAGAACAAAGAGAATAAAGATACTGATGACGTTATCAAAAAGGAAAATGGAAATGAGAATAAAGCTGAAATCAAAGTAAATTCTTCCGTACATCCTGCTGATGTAGACACTAATAAATCAGTAGACAATAATAAATCTACGGAAGAAACATCAAACGAGGACTCTAATAAATTCAAAGATTTAAAATTAGAATATGACTTGAAATCTAACGATCTTCAAGATCAAATAAAAACTTTAAAAGTAATGGTTGAAGAATTCGAAAATTTAAAGAAAGCAAACGAGGAAAAAATTACTACCTTAGAGACCACACTACAATCCTCTATAACTGGAATCTCAGATAATAAAACTGAAAAAATTGATGAACAGGATACTCTTTTTACTAAGATTGATTATTTATCAAAGGAAAACCAAGAATTGAAGGAAATGAACGATTCTTACTTAACTAAATTTCAAGAGGTATCTCACGATCAAGAAATTTTCAATAATAAACTAACTAATGAATATCAAGCAACATTTGAAAACTTAAAGAAACAAAATATCAATTTGGAAAAGGACTTAGTAAGGATTAGGACTGCTCGTGATGACCTACTCAGTAGAGTTTCCATTCTAGAAGCAGAGACAAAACAAAGCGAGATGTTAAAAGATCTTAAACATCTCTTAGATGTTGCTAATGAACAATGGAGTAAATTAGAAATAAGAAGTCAAAGTACTAATACCGAAGAAAATTTGTTATTGAAGGAGATACAAGATATGGAAAGGGCTTTCAAGGATGTAACTATGATGGCCCACAAGAAATATTCAGAACTAATAAATTATGAATCTATTATTTCCAAACTAACCATTGAAAAGACCAAAGCTGATCAGAAATACTTTTCTGCTATGAGATCTAAGGACGCCATTCTAATTGAGAATAAAAACTTAACTAGGACTGCTACTAAGACTAATGAATTCATCTTACAATTAAAGGACACTGAGAAGATATTACAACAAAAAATTGAAAACTTGCATAAACAATTAGTCTTATCACAAAACAATGAGAAGAGGCTGATAAATTTGAGCAAAGCCGAATCATTAAAGACTATTGATTTAAATTCACAATTTAATAAGTTAGCTAAAAGAGCCAATGCATTAAAAAGTGAAAACTCCAATTTAATTGTAGATATCAATAAATTAAGAACATCAAATCAAGATCTAATGTTGGAAAATAAAACTAATGCATCAAAAGTATCTAATTTAGAAAAGAAATGCGATCATTTACAGAAGATTGTTTTAGAGAGAAAAAAAAGCTCTAATTCTAATGGACCTAACATAAATTATTCTAATGGGGTATCAAATGAATCAGGATTGGTAGAAGAGCTGGAGAATTTTAGGACATTAGTTTATTGTTCATTATGTTCAAAGAACTGGAAGAATATGGCCATCAAGACATGTGGTCATATCTTTTGTGAAGAGTGTTGTAAAGAGAGACTTGCTGCAAGAATGAGGAAATGCCCTACTTGTAACTTTCCATTCAGTTCAAATGATTTATTACAAATTCATTTGTAAATTAACATATTTTTTTCCCATTTTCTCTTCCCTGCATATATAATGAATTTCAAGAGATTCTTAACCTTATCAGTTCTTTGATATCATTGATACACCTATAGATATATCTATTATACATAAATATGTACATTTCAAATAATCTTTAAATGAGCATATAGACATTAATAAAAGATACTGTTTTCATGTATTTGATCTATCATAGCCCTAAAAAAAATGTGCTCGACATTTTTGCAGATTTTTTCCTTTTTCACATATATTTCAAATTTTGCCGAAAAAAAATTGTCGCCTTATAAAAAAAGAGCATAAAAGAATGCATTGTAAATACATTTCAGACGCTTCATGTTATAACTTTTGCAACAGTTTAGAAATGAAGAAGGAGGAGCAATTCATTTTACAGACAGGACATCATCTATTTACTCATTATAGGTTTAACTGATTCAGATGAATGAGAAACTATATAATCAGTGGAATAGATGAGATATTGTTAGAAAAAAATTGTTTACTCTACCTTTTGAAATTTTTGAGTTCTTTCTATATATGATGATATTTATTTAATATTTTCGCTGGTCTATTGAGAACAGAGTCAGTCTTTTGCTAAGGTTGACTTTTGAGATGTTTCTGTTTATTTGAATTCATTGATGAATATCGTTCTGATATTAATCAAGTGGATTTTAAATTTTCGTTTAAGCTACATCTCTTAATGTAATGAGTGATCAGTAATTTTTTGTCATAGTTACACTGATTATTGGAAAGAAACTTAATTTAAAAGATCTTGCACTTAAGTGTCGTAAAACTACACAAATAATTACCTAAATATATTGATCTTTTAAGCTTGATAAAAATTTAATATAACTGCAATTACCGATCAGTGCTACTTGATAAAATTTTGATTGTTTCTTTGAAGGCGAATTAACAGAATAATAGCGAGAATAATAATAATAATTAGTATACTATAAAATGATTTTATTATTGTTATAAAAGAGTTAAAAGAGGAGATTTATATAAATCGAAAAATTCGAAACATAATTTTAAGAATTAAAATTAAAGATATCTACATTTAAGCATCTTCTTCAACAACGACGGTTTGTAAACCCTTGGCGGAAGCAACGAAAACTGGTTCAACGTAAGAGAATAATGGGTTCTTAGCGTTTTCTTCTTCGTTTCTTCTTCTAGAGATTCTTAATCTCATTCTGTATTCAACACCCTTGATACCTCTCTTCCAGATAGCTTGGTTTAATTCTGGAGCTAAACGGACATCTTCGGTACCCATGTGTAATTTGGCGAACTTCTTGATTTCCTTGACAGCTCTTGGAGCTCTCTTCTTGAAGGAGACACCATGTAACTAGTTAAAAAAATTAATGACATAATTTTGTGAAGACAAAATCATATACATAATAAATTATTTGTTAGTAAAGCATTTCTTTTCACATATATGGATTATTCTTTTCCCTTTGTTTAAATAGTAACAATATGAACATCTTATGGAATAGCTAATTTACTAAAGTGCAGTATTTTCATATGTAGTGATTTCCGTAAAATAATTCTAAATTTCATTGCGTTTCTGGTTATATATGTTATCTTTGGTGAAGATCATGGAGTTCTTGAGTTTATTCATAGGTAGCCTATGGTAGTCATATAATTCTTAAATGGGCCACATTAGTTAAGGAAACAAAGAGTCAAAGAAAAAATAGTATTATATTGTAAACATACTCTCTTGTGCATGTTAATGGTGTATTCACGAGTAACAACGTCTTTTAAACCGGCCATTTTTACTTGTTTGATTGGATTGAGTATCTGGAGAGTTAAGAATAAGTATTCCAAGAAATAGATGCACAGTTAGATATAGCAATATTTGAATATATCTACATGAAAAACTATAACATGCGTATGATTAGACAGAGAGTATCTCCTCCATAGGCAGTATCCATCGCAGTTAGAAGATTTTGGAAAGTTTCACTGTGATCGTTCCGTTAGACACCTTCTGTGTTCCGAGCCTACTGCAAGAGAAACTGGTAAGGCCTTCTCACTAATGCTAGTGAGATTGTTACTAAGTTACTACAATACTCAGCGGAAAGTCAATACATCCTAGGCAGAGGATCCATCTTGCTGCTGTGTAGAGGATGAAACTAGCTGCAGTGCGAGCTTCCCACACTCTGCAAAGCTCAAGATGTTTCACGTTTCTCCGTGAGAATGCGCGCAACTTTTCCAAGTTAGAGATGCGTCTTTATTCAAAAATATTTCAGTAAAAAAAAGGCGCAGTTATTACTTCTAAAAATTTGGAAATGTTTGGGTGTGCTGTTTAAACAGTCACAAAACTTTCGATGCCCTCGGGATGTGATTTGTGAGGAACCAAGGCAAATGAAAGGGTCACTTTTGAATAAGAGGAGCATCGAAGAGACGAGGTTATATAAGCAACGTTTCCTTTTAGTGTAATTTCGTATATCGGATTTAGCTACGTTTAAATTGGATTGGTAATATTATTGTAAAGATAATATTTACCTTGTGATTTATTCTGCTGTTTGAAAAGCATGGCTTACGTTGTTGGAAAGAAGGAACTGAGTCCGGTTATGGACAATGGTGACCTGTATAAGGAAACACAATCGAGAATACTGAGGTTACAGGAATCTATATTGGACTCATCAAAGAATGTTAATAACTCTGATCATGTTCCTTCCCCTGAAAGTGAGGACCGTATCCCTAATAGTGAGATGTCATCACTAAATATTTACCCTATAGTAGACTCCACTCCAATACTAAAGTACACAAGAGAGAAATATGGGAAGGACCCTCAAATGTATGGCACACTGGTGTATCATCCAAGAGACCAAGGTAGCATGCTTTCAGAGAAAAAAAGACAACAAGGGATAGAAGTGTCTTTACCTTATCTACAGTTAAAGACGCATTTAATACAGAAACCTTTTCTTCCATTATTTAATAGATCTCAGATAAATTCTTTAGTCAATATAAGGATAAGATACAAGGATATAAAAGAGTTTTTGAAAGGCAATTCTATAAGGTTAGCTAATAGGGAATTATGGGGGACAGATATATATACAGATGATTCAGATATATTGGTAGCGTTAAAACATGTAGGCTTCTTTAAAGAAAATAAAAGGGATTCTTCTTCAATTAAGTCAACTGTAAACAGAAAGAGAACTCCTGCCAATCTAGAAAACCCTGATAATGTCATAGCACCACAAGATTTCGATCCAAATTCTAGGTATGAATTGGAAGTAACTATTCTAATACTAGACTGCTTAAATCAATATACAAGTACAAATAGATTTGGTATACATTCACGATATTGGGGAGATGCTCCACATGATGGACTAAGTTTTGGATTATTCAAGATTGTGGTTCATTAAAAACTGTGGGAACAAAACACAAAAGGTTGCTTTTCTATATGATTATGATATCTCTTAATAATTACTATATATTTAGATAAGCAAATACTCTAGGAAAGGTTATAAATTCATATACACATCTTTTACAATAATTCCTCTAGAGGATCTCAATATTTTTTATATTTTGTACGCAGGTTTTATTAATACAAAAAAATAAACTGTAAATAGCAATAATTTTTTTAAAAACAAATGATTCAAGGATAAATATAATATATATGACTTTTCATTAAAGGCTTATCAGTAGGATAACAACTTGAGATTAAAGTAATTATAATCCAATTCAATAAAGAGCCATGCAAATATAGCTGTCGTTGAAACTATGTTGAAATCTAAATTGGTTAATACCATAAATTCTCCAGGTGTGACAGCAATCTTACCAATAAAACAATCGGAAAGACTTATTTTGGCTAAATCAGGTGGAGAAATTGAAGTATATTCCAGAGAATATTCATCTTATAAACTATTTCAAACATATCCTGGTATACTAAAAGATCTTAATCTAGATAATAGTACGATTGAAAACCTTTTATATTCAGATGAACTGTCAACAATCTTTGTTCAATGTAAAAATGTACTGGTGCTATTAAATAGCATTAATTTACGCATCTACGATAGAATTATTGATAATAGAGGAGTTTACAAGACATGGTTAACTCATTCAGCTGAAAATACCAATAATTCACAATCCACAGTATATACATATCTTCTCTATCAAACAATTCAAAGACCAAAGAAAATTAGGTTGTTGATATGGGAAAATAAGACGTATCAAAAAATGGTTGAGTTAGAACTTCCGCACCAAAAAGAAAACATCATGTCAATTGAAGCGTGTTCAAACGGGCTTATTATAGCAACTAACCTTGCTATATACAATATACCTAAAGTTGAACCCCAACTAAAGAAAATAAAAAAATTTGTTAAGCAAGGCTACCCTAATAGTTTACCAGAATGCATAATGCAATTAAAGTCGCAGTGCGACAAAATAAAATCTGGAGATACTTCCACAATCAGTAAAAATAATAATAGAGATAGTAATGAAGTGTCTTTAATAAATGATTCATCATCCATTACTTCATCCATAAATACAAAGGTTTCAAGAAAAATTAGCCTTTCCAGTTTTTGGAATCAGAGGTCCAAAATAAAAAAGAGTGCTGAAACTATTAACATTAGGCATTGCTATTATCCTAATGATAAAGATCAGCTACTTATAATAGACGGTTCTACTGAGAGCGCTTTTGAACTCGTCATAGACAAAGAGGATGACACAACACCTTATTTTCTTGTGCACAATTATAACCGTTTCTTCAATTACAATCCTGACTTTTTAAGCATTGAACCAGTCGACTCGAACATTTTAATCATAAATGACTCCAACACAGTAAATTTCGTTGATCACAAAAATGGGTTCACTTTCCTAAAAAGAGATATTTCTCAAGGGATCAAACTAGTAAAAAAATTATTAGGACCTTTCTTTTTAGTATGGTCGCAAAATGTTCAAATCCAATTATTCAAATATCACGTAGATGATTCAACATCCTTTTCATATTCTACTGCTAAACAAAATGATATGGCATCAGCGGATGAGATATCTATATGTGGCGACTCTACTCATAATAGGAACTTAGACTCTAGATTTTTTGAACTTTGGAGGAATATTCTATTCTACAAATATTTCCTTGATTCACCAGATTCTATAGACTTATGTGCGTCTGATAACCCACAAGAATCTTTAGATACATGTGCCTTGAAATTACGAGATTTATCTGTTGTATGGAGTTTACAACTATTTAATTCGTTTAAGAAGTACATGAAATACATTATAAATCATTCAAATAGTGAAAACCAAAATAATTTAAAATTATTATTTCGAATACAAAATAACGTCATAAAGACTATTTTCAATTTATTTATAGAATTTCGTGCTCCACCTCAACTTGTCATCTTAAAGACGTTCCCATACAAATTAGCTAAATTAGTAGTTGATATTACAGGACAAAAGCACCGTTGTGTCTTAGATGAATCGGTAATAGATAATGAGCAAGAAAAGAGGTATGAGATACCGTCTCTGTTTCTACAGAAATGGTGTATACCATATATCACTGATATAAGAAGGCATTTACAAAATTTAATTAATTCCCAGGATCAGAAGATAATTTGGCAATATAAGGAACGAATAATTACACAAACACTAGAATCATTCCTACTAGATAAACATGATCCAATAAGCGTTGAAACTATGCTAACCTTGATTGATACTGTGCTATTCAAGATATATCTTTATTATAAGCCAATAATGGTGGGTTCCTTACTTCGAGTATCAAATATGTGTGACGAAGATATAGTTGTAAATGAATTACGAAAACATGGACTATTCCAAGAGCTGATGGATTTTTATTACCAGCGAGGGAAATTTGATGAAGCTCTGTCCTCTTTAACTTCACTACTTTCTGATTCGAAGAAAACTGATAATACTGCAGAAACGGCTAATAAGTTAAGAGAAGTAGTGAAAACGTTACTAATCCAATATATCTGCATGCTATCAAGTGAAAATACAAAAGAACTATTCCAATATACTGAATGGCTTATCAATGAGTATGGGAATGATAATAATGAAATGAAAGTTGATATTTTAGAATCTATTTTCTTGGGCAGTTCCTCACATTTTTTTGATAATCATAAAATTGAGATATATGAATTTATTGATAAATATGAAACGACCGTCTCATTGAGATATCTAGAGTATATTATCTTGGAGACTCACGATTCTGAAGCAAACCAATTACTAACATTGCTAACAAAGAGATATTTACAAGTTTTGCATGACAATACAATAAGGTTGAAACTAAAATCCTTCTTGGAGACTAAAGTCAAAGAAGAGCCAAGAACAATCTTATCCATGATAGAGGAAAAGATAGGCCAGCTTGAAAATAGTGACGAAGAATCACACGAAAGCATCTATAAATTTTTATTATTCTTGAAAACTTATCCATTAGAGCAATTAAATGAAAATGAGAAAAGTATTGATATATTATTTGGGGAGTTGCACAATTATAAATTGACATCCACATATTGCACCCGAGTGTTTAATGACAACATAGATCAAATTGAAGTAGCTCGGAAACCATTGATGTATTTTTACAAACTATTAATTAAACAATATGAAGAAGATATAATAAATGAAGTTAAGCCATCTAATGATATTATTAAATATATGAAAGAGCATAGATCAAAACTGAATTTGGTTGAAATGTTTAGGATGCTACCTAAAAATTTACCTATCAGAAATTTAAATTATGTGATAGATCAATCATTGAAATCTCAGCTGATAAGAAGAGACGAAAGCAGAATTAGAAAGAGCATTTATCAGGTAGAGTTGATCAATACCACATATAATCTGGATAATACTTTATCACAGTACGTGAAAATTAATGAACACAAAAAATGCCACTTATGTCATAAGAACTTTACGTCCTTAATAACGGAAAGTGTACTGTGGATAAAATCAAATGGTACTGATGCTGTTATTCATAGAAGTTGTGGTAAAACAAACAGTCTGCAAAATGAATTTATAGGTATGCAATAATTACTATTAGTATTTAGTTTTTACATAATAAAATAGCTTTTGATATAGAATAATATGAAAAATCAAGAAAAGGAGACATGCTTTGTTTGATAAAGTTCAATAAAAGGCTTTAGACTCTCTAATCATAGAATATGTGTTCCTAAGATTGAATATAAATGTTGGATTGTTCTTAGCTCTATTGTAATCAATGAGTCAAAATTTAAATATGCAATGGGTATTTTTTTAAGCTTTGATAGCATACTTCCTTTGTGGGAAAGTAATTTGCTTTTTTCTTTGTTTTTCAGTAATTCTAGAAGCTTCGAATTTGGTTAAAGCTCTTCTTAAAGCTCTGGTCTTCTTTGCTCTTAAATCCTTTGGTTGGTATTTCTTACCCTTGTAGACTTCTCTAACAGCATCTCTTTGCTTTTGGTTGATGACAGTTAGGACACGAGCAATGTTCTTTCTGACAGTGTTGATCTTTGGTAAAGATGGTCTAGATAATTTTTGAACCTTTAGTTCAGCTATCTCCTTCTTTAAATCAATTAATTGGGATTCTAATTGTTCCTTAGATTTGGTTCTTAATTCGTAAGTTTTTAAACCGGCCATTGTAAATATGTGTGTTGCTTTATGTTTTTAACAAAGAGGTGTGAATGTAAGTAAATCAAAAAGAAGAAAAGATAATATTATTATACAATCAAATGATTCAATTAATATATATTTATCATTGTTCTCATTAGTGACACTTCAATATTTTTCAAACTTCCGAGTGCGTCGCCTTTCGTTTCCCAAAGTAGCAATGTAGCACATAATAATAAGTGTATGTGGTGTACAGCCAAATATTGTGTGCCCATGCGACACCCGCGGCGCTCAAAAAAATGTGAGCGCTGACTAAAAAGTTTGGGCATTGAAAATGGATGATGAACGGGTGTAAGAACAGTCATACAGAAAACGATTTCTAATTAATATGGTCGGAATTATAATGATCTGTGCAATGCATATATCATTGATCATTAAATCATGAGAATTCTTTGCTGACACAATTTCGTTTTATTATATACTATGTATAATATATTTACATTTCCATATTTTTTTTAGGATTGATTCTTTAAGTTGTTACTTAACCATTCTAGACCTTCATATAGACCTTCACCAGAGGTAGCACATGTAGATTGAATGTACCATGGGCGGTTTCTGATAGAATGTAAACCTAACTTTTCAGTAATTTCGGCAGCAGACATAGCTTCTGGTAAATCTTGCTTGTTAGCGAAAACTAACCAAACAGCATTTCTCAATTCATCTTCATTCAACATTCTTTGCATGGTTTCTCTTGCTTCACCAATACGTGATCTATCATTAGAATCAACAACAAAAATGACACCTTCAGTGTTTCTATAATAATGTCTCCATAGGGATCTAATTCTATCTTGTCCACCGACATCCCAGACAGTAAATGAAATATTCTTATATTGAACAGTTTCGACATTGAAACCTATAGTTGGGATTGTTGTAATGACTTCACCTAATTTTAGTTTATATAATACAGTTGTCTTACCGGCACCATCTAAACCGACCATAAGGATACGCATTTCCTTATTACCGAAAAGGTTGCCAAATAATTTTGAAGCGTATAGACCCATTGCTATTCTTTTCTCTATGAATTACTTATATGGATTTTCTTATAAATTCCTAAGCAGGTAATGAAAGCACTTGAAGAAAGTAAGACTTGAAATCTTTGAATATTGAAAAATGAATGATTTATTTACAAAATCTATAGTCCTTTACATCAGATTGTACGCTTTGTTTTTTTCTTGATTTCGAAATTCTATTTTTTGTTACAGACGATAGACAAGGTTATTAAGTTTTCCGTACTCCGTGATTGGAAATTCTGGGGATAATAATATAATTTAAGATCAAAGAAATTCTATATTATATTGATACTAAACTAAACTTATTAGAGATGTTATTATATGAATGCTATAGAGAGTAAGTGTATATTTTTAGTATTTACAAGTAGTAAAATTTCACTATTTATGTGATGATGAATGTTGAGAACCATTTTGAGAGGAATTATCTGAAAGGTTTTTAAAATACTCTTTCCATTCCAAAGTATCTTGTCTTGTAGCGCTACTATGTGCGTTATTTGTAGTAATAGTCGAGCTACCATACGTTCTTGAGTTACCTGTTCCATCACTAAAATTGGAATTACTATCAATTAAATTTGCCATATAGATATTTACATCATCTTTAAGCTTCCCATCATCATCGTTTTGGAAAGAAGAAGAGGTCCTGCCATCTTCCCCCATATCATAATCATCTATTGATTCAGTTAGTATAGAGGGAGGTCCTCTATTGTAAGTATTTAAACCTAAACCATTACCTAGGTCCATGTAATTGCTTGGATTTGGGTTATATGAAGTTTCTAAAATTAGTGAATCTAATGAAATATTTTCTTGATTTAGGACATGAATGGATGAATTTTTAGTTTTCAAGGAAGGAATATTATTATTATTATGGTTGTTATTATCATTACTATTATTATTACTATTATCATTATTATTATGAATATTATTATAATTATTTGAAGCAGCGTTTGAATTTAATACGTCTATATCATGTAGTAGATCAGCTGCAGGTTTTCTATCTAATACAATTGGACGATCTCTGATTTCTTGATTAATTTTAACAGAATGGAAACAGTTTTTTGAATTTCTATAGAGTTCATCAATTTCTTCCAGAGTTAAACCTTTAGTTTCATAAACTGTAAAGAATGAAATGATAACACCCATTGCATTTAAGGACCCCCATATGAAAAAGACTTTAACTCCCATTGTGGAAGTATGAGAGCCTGTATTAATGATATAAGGAGTCATTAAAGCACAAATGAAATTAGCTAACCAATTAGCCGCGGCACATATAGCAGCACATTTTGATCTGACGCCAAGTGGATATAATTCAGCCGATATGACCCAAACTATACCACCCCAAGTTGCAGAGAAGGAAGCGACAAAGAGACATATGAATACAATGATTGCTTTGGAAGAACGAGCCAACGGTATAGTAGTACCTAGTATAGCTACTATCATATTTGAAATAGTAATTAATACACCGCCACCTACTAATACTTTTCTTCTTCCTAAGTATTCTATAAGGAACATTCCGGGGATATTAAAAACTACGTTTACTGCGTAAGATACGAATGAAACGATATAACTATTGCCAATACCAGAATAGTTAAAGAAGTTAACACCGTAATAAAAAATAAAATTTATACCTGAGAATTGTTGGAAAGCTTGAATTAAGATACCTGTTGAGATTCTTAATACTTGTTTTGGACGATTTTCACTTGTCTTAAAGCAATCCCAGAGAGTTGCTTGACCGAAAGAAGCTTCATAATCGTAAGTAGCTTTAATTTCTACTAATTCTTCTAATAGCCTTGGATCTTGTATTGGAATACCTCTTAAGAAAGATAAAGATTTAGCAGCTTTATGAATTTCATCCTTAAGGACGTAATATCTTGGACTTTCTGGAAGATAAAGCATACCTATAGAAAGAAAAGAGGACCAAACGTATTGTAAAGCGAGTGGAATTCTATAAGAAGATGCGTCCATTCTTAATCTGGTTGCTTGTCCTACTGCACTTGAAACTAATAGACCTATAGTGATGGCCCATTGATAAGTTGAAATGATAGCACCCCTTAATTGTTTTTGAGCAGCTTCAGCTTGATATAATGGAACTACAGCAGATATGATACCTACAGCTAAACCAGATATGACTCTTCCCACTATAAGTAAAGGTAGAGATTGAGCTGCGACTTGTAAAGAGTTCCCAATTGAGAAAATGATAGCTGTACTAAAAATAATAGTTGGTTTTCTACCGTATCTATCTGAAATCCAAGGAGCCAATAGAGCACCAAAGAATGTACCTAAAGAGAGGAAAGAGACAAGCATAGCTAGTTGACCAGTAGTAAATTCAAAATGATTTGGAGCTAGATGAGTCTTAACGTATTTCATATCAGTGAGACTATTGATGAGACCAGTATCGTAACCGTACAGGAATCCACCTACAGCTACGAATAGTCCTACCATACAAGACATGATAGTTGATCTTAGTGGTAATGGTTGTGATAAAAGTTGTGCATTTTCATAGAAGTTATTAGAATTTGAAATAGAAGGAGAAATTGATTGAGAAGTATTAAAATTTGATAGAGAGATAGAATCATGATCGAATATTTGAGTAGCAGTAACTCTTATTGATTCAGTAGAATCTTTTATATTATCTTTTGAATTATCAATTGAATGTCTACGTCGGAATAAATTAGAATATCTATTAGTAAAAGAGACTCTCTTTATATTATTATAATCTTTATCTTGTGTCATAAAAGAGAGTATAATTTATATTTGATTTTCTGTTCTAATCTCATATGAAAATATAGGATAAATTATAGATATTCAATATACTAGTCATAAAATAATGTTGCCTATAGAGTGTAAAAAAAAGAGAAATCTGATAAATCTGAAATTTTAAAACTGATGAATCACGTGCGTTAGCATTTTCTGTGTTTTTTTTTTCTCCATTATCAATTTTATTTTTTTCATGTAATGGTTTAAATCAAAATTTGTAAAATTGCGGTTTTTCGCATGCTGAGAGAAGCAGCGATGAGCATAGTAAGTGAGATATAGATGAGTGAGAAAGCAGTAAAGAAGAGTCGGAGTAGGAGCAAGAATAAGAATAAGAATAGGAAGAAGAAGGATGCAGTATTACGGACGCTTCATTCAGCGTTGAAGAATCTTGTGCGGGAGAGACAGACACAGGGAGAGGCACAGGGAGAAGCACAGGGACAGACATCGAGCGATGGTCCTAGCAATGGACCTCTCAGTATTACTACAAAGACTGCTCCTAGCAACAGCCACAGCAACAACATACACAAAGAGAGAGAAAGGACACCCCGGATGTCAGCGGCGGAGTTTGCACAGCTGGAGAACGAGGCCCGACGGAAAAGTGCGGCCCGATGGCGCGCGCTACTGGAGCGGTACTCTGGAGACGGAAACGGAGACGGAAACGGAGACGGAGAAGGCGGCGGGTCACGTGGCGATGTTGTGGACCTGCGTACTTTTGAGATCGTGCGGGACGGTGGTCACGTGCGTTCACTTGCCGTGGCTCGTGATGAGAGCGGGTCTGATTCCGAGTCTGACCCCTGAGGTGTGACCCGGCCCTAGTGAGCAATGGTTGGTTGGCGGTTAAAATTTTCTTCCCGGATGGAGAATGGGAAGAAGAGTGGAAGTGGAGGTGGAGGGAATAAACAATCTGGGTGTTATATTTCAAAGAGCATACAAAACAGTAATAAACAGTCTTATTAGCCGCTGAACTGAAAATTTAGGTGTGTAGAGACTATAGGTAAGTAGAGTAGTACTAGTCTGTATTTTTACAATCTGTTTTTCTCTCCCTCTTTTCTTTTCTCTTTGCTTTTCTTCTTCTAATAAAAAAAGAATATACCACAGGTAGCCAATGGTCGGTCAACAGTACTCAAGTGCTCCTCTCCGTACGATCAAAGAAGTCCAATTCGGACTCTTCTCCCCAGAAGAAGTTAGGGCTATAAGTGTAGCAAAGATTAGATTCCCTGAAACTATGGATGAAACTCAAACAAGAGCTAAGATAGGTGGTCTGAATGATCCAAGACTAGGTTCAATAGATAGAAATTTAAAATGTCAAACTTGTCAAGAAGGTATGAATGAATGTCCTGGTCATTTTGGTCACATAGATTTAGCTAAACCTGTTTTCCATGTAGGTTTCATTACAAAGATTAAAAAAGTTTGTGAATCAGTATGTATGCATTGTGGGAAATTATTACTAGATGAAAATAATGAACAAATGCGTCAAGCTATCTCTATAAAAGATCCAAAGAAAAGATTTAATGCCGTTTGGACTCTCTGTAAAACTAAAATGATTTGTGAAACTGATGTCCCTTCTGAAAATGATCCAACTCAATTAATTTCAAGAGGTGGTTGTGGTAACACTCAACCAACTATTCGTAAAGATGGGTTAAAATTAGTTGGAAGTTGGAAAAAGGAAAAGACTACAAATGATACTGAAGAACCAGAACAAAGAGTATTAGATACAGAAGAAATTTTAAATATCTTTAAACATATCTCCTCTGATGATTCAAATAAAATGGGATTCAATGAAGAATTCGCTCGTCCCGAATGGATGATCCTTACAGTATTACCTGTACCACCACCACCAGTTCGTCCTTCTATTTCATTCAATGAATCTCAAAGAGGTGAAGATGATTTAACCTTTAAATTGGCTGATATCCTAAAGGCAAATATTAGTTTAGAAACTTTAGAACATAATGGGGCTCCTCATCATGCTATTGAAGAAGCTGAAAGTTTATTACAATTCCATATTGCTACTTATATGGATAATGATATCGCTGGTCAACCACAAGCTTTACAAAAATCTGGTCGTCCAGTTAAATCAATTCGTGCTCGTTTAAAAGGTAAAGAAGGTCGTATTAGAGGTAATCTTATGGGTAAACGTGTGGATTTCTCTGCAAGAACTGTCATTTCAGGTGATCCTAATCTAGAATTAGATCAAGTCGGGGTACCAAAATCTATAGCTAGAACTTTAACTTATCCGGAAGTAGTAACGCCTTATAATATAGATCGTTTAACTCAATTAGTACGTAATGGTCCAAATGAACATCCAGGTGCTAAATATGTTATTCGTGATAATGGTGATCGTATAGATTTAAGATATAGTAAAAGAGCGGGTGATATTCAATTGCAATATGGTTGGAAAGTTGAACGTCATATTATGGATGATGATCCTGTATTGTTTAATCGTCAACCTTCTTTACATAAAATGTCAATGATGGCTCATAGAGTTAAAGTTATCCCTTATTCAACATTTAGATTAAATTTATCTGTTACTTCTCCTTATAATGCAGATTTCGATGGGGATGAAATGAATCTTCACGTTCCACAATCTGAAGAAACAAGAGCAGAATTATCTCAACTATGTGCTGTCCCATTACAAATCGTTTCTCCACAATCAAATAAACCTTGTATGGGTATCGTTCAAGATACTCTTTGTGGTATTCGTATCCTTACTCTAAGAGATACTTTCTTAGAATTTGATCATGTCTTAAATATGTTATATTGGGTCCCTGATTGGGATGGTGTAATTCCACCACCAGCTATAATTAAACCGAAACCTCTATGGACAGGTAAACAAATCTTATCTGCAGCTATCCCAAAGGGTATTCATTTACAAAGATTCGATGAAGGTACTACTCTTTTGTCTCCAAAGGATAACGGTATGTTAATTATAGATGGTCAAATCATTTTTGGTGTCGTCGATAAAAAGACTGTGGGTTCTTCAAGTGGTGGATTAATTCATGTCGTCACTAGAGAAAAAGGTCCACAAGTTTGTGCTAGATTATTTGGTAACATTCAAAAAGTTGTCAATTTCTGGTTATTACATAATGGGTTTTCAACTGGTATTGGTGATACTATTGCTAATGGTGAGACTATTAAAGAAATCACAGAAACTATAGCTGAGGCAAAGAAAAAAGTTGAAAATGTCACTAAAGAAGCTCAATCGAATTTATTAACCGCTAAACATGGTATGACTCTTCGTGAATCTTTCGAAGATAACGTCGTTCGTTATTTAAATGAAGCAAGAGATAAAGCTGGTCGTTTAGCTGAAGTTAATTTAAATGACTCAAATAACGTTAAACAAATGGTAAGTGCCGGTTCAAAAGGTTCTTTCATTAATATCGCTCAAATGTCCGCTTGTGTAGGTCAACAATCCGTTGAAGGTAAACGTATTCCTTATGGTTTCGTCGATCGTACCTTACCTCATTTCTCAAAAGATGATTACTCTCCAGAATCAAAAGGTTTCGTTGAAAATTCATATCTAAGAGGCTTAACTCCACAAGAATTTTTCTTCCATGCTATGGGTGGTCGTGAAGGTTTAATCGATACCGCTGTGAAAACTGCTGAAACAGGTTATATTCAACGTCGTCTAGTTAAAGCTTTAGAAGATATTATGGTTCATTACGATAGTACTACTAGAAACTCTCTTGGTAACGTCATTCAATTCGTTTATGGTGAAGATGGTATCGATGCTTCTCATATTGAAAAACAATCGATCGATACTATTGGTGGTTCTGATTCTGCTTTCGAAAAAAGATATAGAATTGATTTATTAAATGTTAAAAATTCATTAGATCCAACTCTATTAGAATCTGGTTCAGAAATTACTGGTGACTTAAAATTACAATCTTTATTGGATCAAGAATATAAACAATTAGTATCTGATCGTGCTTTCTTAAGAAATGTTTTCGTAGATGGTGAATCAAACTGGCCATTACCTGTAAATATTAGACGTATCATTCAAAACGCTCAAAATACTTTCAGAATTGATCGTTCAAAACCTTCTGACTTAACTATTAGAGATATAATAACAAGAATCAATACCCTTCAAGAGAATTTGTTAGTCTTACGTGGTAAAAGTGATATAATCAAGAAAGCTCAAGATGATGCAATTACTCTATTCTGCTGTCTGGTACGTTCACGTCTAGCAACTCGTAGAGTATTACAGGAATATAAATTAACTAAAGAAGCATTCAATTGGGTTGTTAATAATATCGAAGCTCAATTTTTACGTTCTGTAGTACATCCAGGTGAAATGGTTGGTGTCTTAGCTGCTCAATCTATTGGTGAACCAGCCACTCAAATGACTTTAAATACTTTCCATTTTGCTGGTGTCGCTTCTAAAAAAGTTACCTCAGGTGTTCCTCGTTTAAAGGAAATTTTAAACGTTGCTAAAACTATGAAAACCCCTTCTTTGACAGTTTATCTAGAAGATGGTTATTCATCTGATCAAGAAAAGGCTAAATTTATCAGATCAGCTATTGAACATACTACTCTAAAGAGTGTTACTGTAGCATCTGAAATTTATTATGATCCTGATCCTCGTTCTACAGTCATCGAGGATGATGAAGAAATTATTCAATTACATTTCTCCTTAATGGATGAAGAAACTGAAGCCTCGTTAGATCAACAATCACCTTGGTTATTACGTCTAGAATTAGATCGTGCTGCCATGAATGATAAAGATTTAACTATGGGTCAAGTTGGTGAAAGAATTAAAGAAACTTTCAAGAAAGATTTATTCGTTATTTGGTCTGAAGATAATGCTGAAAAATTAATTATTCGTTGTCGTGTAGTTCGTCCAAAATCTATCGATGCGGAAACTGAAGCTGAAGAAGATCATATGCTAAAGAAGATTGAAAATACAATGTTGGAAAATATTACTTTACGTGGTGTTGAAAATATTGAACGTGTGGTCATGATGAAATATGATCGTAAAGTTCCAAGTAAGACTGGTGAATATCAAAAGGTTCCTGAATGGGTGTTGGAAACTGATGGTGTTAACTTATCCGAAGTCATGACTGTTCCTGGTGTTGATGCAACTAGAATTTATACAAATTCTTTCATTGACATTATGGAAGTTCTGGGTATAGAAGCTGGTCGTGCTGCTCTTTACAAAGAAGTTTACAATGTTATCGCCTCTGATGGTTCTTACGTTAATTACCGTCATATGGCTTTATTAGTCGATGTTATGACTACACAAGGTGGATTAACTTCCATTACTCGTCATGGTTTCAATAGGGCTAATACTGGTGCATTGATGAGATGTTCGTTCGAAGAAACCGTAGAAATTTTATTCGAAGCTGGTGCTTCTGCAGAATTAGATGATTGTCGTGGTGTCTCCGAAAATGTTTTATTGGGTCAAATGGCTCCAATTGGTACAGGTGCATTCGATGTCATGATTGATGAAGAATCATTAGTCAAATATATGCCAGAACAAAAGATAACTGAATTAGCTGAGGGTGAAGATGGTGGTGCTACTCCATATTCTAACGATAATGGTTTAGCTAATACCGAAATTGATGTCCAAGATGATATGATGTTCTCACCATTAGTAGATGCTGGTTCGTCTGATTCTATGTCTGGTGGATTCACTGCTTATGGTGGTGCTGATTACGGTGGTGCTGCATCTCCTTTCAGCGCTTATGGTAATGCTCCAAATTCTCCAGGTTTCGGTGGTGTTTCCTCACCAGGTTTCTCACCAACTTCTCCTGCTTACTCTCCAACTTCTCCATCTTATTCTCCTACGTCACCTTCATATTCCCCAACATCTCCAAGTTACAGCCCAACTTCTCCTTCATACTCACCAACTTCTCCAAGTTACAGTCCAACTTCGCCATCATATTCTCCAACTTCACCATCATACTCTCCTACATCTCCTTCGTATTCCCCAACATCCCCATCATATTCTCCGACATCTCCTTCTTATTCACCTACGTCACCATCATACTCACCAACTTCTCCAAGCTACAGTCCTACTTCACCATCATACAGTCCAACCTCACCTTCTTATAGCCCAACCTCACCATCGTACTCACCAACTTCACCATCATATAGTCCAACCTCCCCATCATATTCTCCAACGTCGCCAAGCTATAGTCCTACGTCACCATCATACTCACCAACCTCCCCTTCATATTCCCCTACATCTCCAAGCTATAGTCCAAATAATTCATCATATTCTCCAAAATCTCCTTCAGAATCTCCAGATAATAAAGATCAGGAAGAGAAAAAAGATTGATGCAAGATTATGTGATTTTACGAAGACTTTAACTTACTTTAAGATTTTATTTTATTATGAGTATCTTATAATGATGCCTTTTTATTACTGAACGTTAATTAATGTTTTGATTTATCAGAACAGTCATTTTTAATGACTAATATATAGATAGTACCCACATATATAATTATAAAAAAATACAGTACTACTTTATTCTAAGCTTTTATAAATATCTATAGTCGTTACATGCTGTTATAAATAAAATTTGAGATAGTCAACTGATTTATTGTTTTCATACCTTCTTAGCAATCAAACCTTTAAATATATCAAAGGTATTCCCATCCGGCTGCAAATGATAAGTGAACCCAGTAACTTGAGTTTCACTACCTGGCATTAGTTCATTTGCAATCAATAATCCATAATCCTCGGTGATACCAGTAATTATAGCCTTCTTTTTATCATGCTCATCAAGGGTAATGATTTGGTTTGTATGTAACCAGTACTTGTAGTATTCTGGTAAGATATATCTGGGACCTTCATTAACAAATTGATTAATAATTATCTCCAGGTTATTCATATACAGGGCTTGTAATTTCTCAATGGAAAAATGAGCCAATCTTGACATTCCCAGATGCTCTCTTTCTATATTTAATAAATCTACCCATTTATTCAATGATGTTGTTGGACCTTCATTATCTACATTCATTCCGCATCCCAATAATAAAGTGAAGCCATTTTCAGAGAAATGGGTGTTGACTAATAACCCAGCAACTTTCATATAAGCTGGCTCGATATCATTCAATGGGATGGAAGAATAACTGAAATTCTGACCTACTAGTCTCAAATTTTTCGAATGATAATATTTTGGACTTAACATATATAGATCATTAGGCCATTTAATTCTTACTGGAATATCTTCATAACCAGGTCCGTAAAATTGAATTGCTTTACAGTAAGCTAACATAGATAGATACTGGACAAACGCAATTGGCATAGTCTGATTGGTAATTGGGGACAACAAAGGTAGTGTTATGACTGCTGTAGCAGCAGAAATACCTTTAGGATTAACCCAACTGTTTCCACCTCTTCCTCTACCAAGAACTTGCACAGTACCAATAAATAATACAGAGTTTACAGGTAAAGCGTTTAATAATGCCCTATTGGTGTTCAATAATGAGCTGGTGGAAGTGGTTACTTCACTGTACATTAATATAGAGCCAAGAGAGTTTTGTGAATTCAAATTGTTGAAATACTCCTCTATATCAAAGAGCGGTCTTTGTTTTGAATGTGGGAATTGCTCATCATCATCAGGAAAAATCAGAGCTTTTGTTACTTGTTCTGGATCTTGTCTTAGCAGACCAGAAGTAGCAATATTATAGTTATTTTGGAATCCCTTAAATATCTTGAAAGAGTCAGTTTCGCCAGTAACTTCAAAAGAGACACCAGGTTCATTCAAAAATTGAATCTTGGAGCTTATATTGTTTTGAAAGGTTTTCAGTTTACCACGGTTATTTTCATTAGCTGTGATAAGAATAGGTTTTAAATCTGGAATACCATCCTTGCTTGGTGAAGAATTAGGATGCAGGCCAACTTTTAACAGCAAATATTGCATCAATTCTACTCTTCCTTCTTCGTTAGCCTTTAATGTCTCTAGAACTGATGGTAAAAGATGAGTGTTTGTAGATTTCTCCAATGTTTTTGTATCAAACTCTGGATGTGTACCTGTCAAAAGAACTTTACCTTTGCCACTGGAACATAATACTATTGCAGCAGGTTTACTTACAATTGGAGATTGGTCTGAGCATATAACCGACGTTTCTTCCCCATAGTCAGCAAGAATTTCTACATTATCGAAAGAATCTGCGTCCACAAATACACCGCCACCATTATAATAGTTATAATAGTGCTTCCCATTATTAGCTAAAAGTAATGCAGCTCTAGAACCTATTTCGCTATCATATTGGTATCCCGAAAATGCAGGACCTCTGGCAATCCCTGGAAAGAATTGTAAATCTCTTTTGCCTGTAACTTCCATAGAAGGATCACCTTGACAGAATTCGACTTTACTCGATCCAAAATAACCGCCAGCACAGAATCCAATATATATGCCTCCATGTTTCGAAACGAATTCTTTGATTCTTGGAATTATAGGTCTACATTCTTTAACATAAGGTAGATCAGCACCACCTGGAAATACAACTGCAGATGTCTTGCCAATCCATGGTTCTACTTCTAATACCTTTGCTGATACTGTATTAACAACATAGTGTGGCTCTAAGAATTTTCTTAAAGTGGTGACAGCGTGCTTTACTGAACCCGGTGTAGTACCAGGACCATTATATACTAAAATATTCATTTGCTTTTCGTTAGAAATGTGAGGAAGCTTATGAATTTCGTGAGAAAAGTTTTAATTGTTGAATGAGATCTATAAGAGTAACAAACTTCAACAACAAAAAAAAACCGTTCACTTTATATACTTTTTCAATCTCCTATATGTTAATTTTATTGATAACTACAACACTAAAGTATTGTCATCCAAAAGAGAAAGGTTTATTCTTCACATGGTACTCGTTTACATCATATATATAGTTTACCATTTCTTATCATTCTTGATGCCATTTCACTTTATTTTTTTTCACTGCTCGACTAATTTTTAGTCAAATTAAGATGACTCCAATAGCTTTATTTGATTGTATGAATGTACAGATATTGATACTTGAAACGTCTCTGGTGAGTGTATAAATAGCTACATAGTGTTGCCATATTTACAGAGAGCAGGTATATAAATGAAGTGTGGTCGCATTATATTGTATTTTGTTATTATTGTTGCTGTTGTATAAATATGTGCTTTTAACGACTAAATGTGATATCGTCGATACGTAGGATCGATTTTACACATTCAGATGCTAAAGTGATTGCACTTGTACTTACTAAAACTGGTTGTAAGATATGTTCATCATAAGTGTTTGTAGTCCCTGATCTTCTAACGGAGATACCATCGTTTACTTCACCATTCTCATGCTTGGAACGTAATTCTGTAACAACCTTAATACTATTTAGACCAGCATTTTCAGCTAAAGTGGTTGGAATAATTTCCAATGCTTCAGCAAATTCTTGCCAGATAAAAGCTTCTACACCTTCTATTTCACGACCTTCCTTCATTAACCTACGTGAAACTTCGATCTCTGGAGCACCACCACCTGCAATTAAACCTCTCTCTTTGACTAGACAACGGATAACACATAAAGCGTCGTGTAGAGAACGTTCAGTTTCATCAAGGATCAGACTGTTGGCACCACGAATGATAACGGAAACAGTTGGTTTAGCATTTGTACTCTTTATACCAGTTAATTTAACAATTTTAGAACCATCACTATCTATTTCTTCAACTAAATCTACAGATCCTAAACGATCTTCAGTAAATAATTCGATGTCAGCAATTGGCTTACAACCTAAACTCTTGGATAAAAATTCGATTTCATCTCTTTCTATATCTTTTACTACCATAATACCTAATTTTGATAAGAAATGTAATGCTAAATCATTGACAGCGTCTCTCAATATAGATTTTTGTATCAACAAAACATTACATTTTGCCTTCTTGATTTTTTTACAGATATTTAATAAGTATGCTCTCTCTTCCTTCAAAATTTTATCCATTTGTCTATAATCATTAACAACAATGTTATTTTCAGTATCTGGTTTAGGTGGAGAAATTTGGAATTGAATAATACCAATCTTAGCCTTTTCTTTTCTCGTTGGACCACCAGCTGATTTCACAGCAGTTTGTGATAATACAACACCATCTACCATTTCAGTGTCATCAATTGTACCGCCAACTTTTTTAATCAAACGGATATCATTTAAATCTATGGTAGTTGAGTCTTCATTACATATCTTTAACACAGAATCAACAGTCAATGGAGCTAAAAAGTTTGAGTATTGTGAAACAATTTTAGAACTTAGGGAAGTAGATGCAGCACGAATTAGATCATCTCTATCAGACAGTTTAATTCTATGTGACATCTCTAAATATATTTCAACAGCTCTCTTAGCAGCTCTTTGAAATGATTCGGCAATAATAGTTGGATGTATACCTTTATTGAGTAATTTGTCTGCAGCACCTAAAAGAGCACCAGTAAGGATAACGACAGATGTAGTACCATCCCCAGCTTCTGCATCTTGAGCGGCTGATACTTCAACAAGCATTTTAGCCACTGGATGCAAGATAGCCATCTGTTTCAAAATAGTATGACCATCATTAGAAATGATAATTTCACCACGAGAAGTCTTGATCATCTTATCCATACCTTTTGGACCCAAAGAGGTACGTACAGCATCTGCAACGGCACGGGCAGCTATAATATTAGCCTTACGGACTTCTTGAGGCTTTTCTTTATTCTTGAAAATAGCATTAGATGGAACTTTTGGAGGCATTTTTCGTTAACACACTTGAGCAGTTCTCTCAGACACCAACAGCAATTCCAATTGAGGCTTCTATTCCCTTCATAACTACTATTCATCGATTTAAATTGTGCAAAATGCCAAATTTTCCAAAGTGAAAAATTTTGGTGGCGAAAACAAATAAGCGCTCGTTCCAAATGATTCAACGGCAAATGGAAAAATGAGATTTAAGGTATTACTATACTATTGATAAGATGAAGATTTTAGATAAGAGTAGAGTAGGTCTCTGATTTAGCAAGTTATCGAGGAAATTGTAATACTGAAGTAGGTATATACTGCCAGGGTTTTGAAAGATTTCTGTAACTGTAAAGAAAAACGAGATATATCGAAAGAATATAGGTTGAAACGTAATGGCTGAACAAAATACTGAAGTTCCCAATGTTTTGGTTATTGGTGCTGGTGGTGTTGGTGTAATTACTGCACTATCCCTTTTCAAACGCCAAAAGAGTTCTGTTAGTTTGGTTGTCAGATCGGATTATGACCATGTATTAAATAATGGGTATAAGATATCCTCTTGTGACTATGGGGAATTAGAGAACTGGAAGCCACATCATATCTATAAGACTGCACAAACTGCTACTTCTGATAATAACCCATTTTATGATTATGTGGCTATTACCACGAAGAATATTCCCGATGGGCCTCTAGACTCTAGAGTACATGAAATTGTTAGACCTGTCTTACTTCACAATAAGAAAGTAGATAGTTCCAAAGTTACATCCATTATATTGGTTCAGAATGGTATTGATATTGAAGTAGACATTTTAAATGAATTTAGTAAGGAAGACTATTCATATGTGATCTTATCCGGTATTCAATTGATTGGCTCTACTAAGATTGGAAAAGGTGTCATTAAGCATATAAGTCAAGAACGTCTCTCAGTTGGTGCATTTGATCCAAATGACAAAGTGGCCGTTAAAAAATCAAAAGAATATGTCACATTGCATTTGAATGAGGGTAAAAATCATGTTGAATTTGATGAAAGAGTAAGATACTCTAGATGGAAGAAATTATTATATAATGCTGCTATCAATACTACAACTGCGTTAGTTGGTCTGGATGTACCTCGTGCTTTACAATTCGGTGTCGATCATAAGAGTACCGAATTCGAAATCTTTAAACCTGCTATGAGAGAGATCATTTCCATTGCTGCCTCTGAAGGTATTATTATTGAGGAACAGTTCATTGATTTTTTTACTAATGCAACAAGAACCTTAATCTTTAAACCTTCAATGTGTGTTGATGCTGAAAAGGGACAATTAATGGAACTAGAAGTTATCTTGGGTAATCCAATCAAACGAGCAAAAGAAAATGGTGTTGATACGCCTATATTGTCAATGTTGTATAATTTATTAGTGTTGTTACAAGCCAAATTGAAGGAACAGAAACATTTATTGAAATTTGATGAAAAGACTGCAAAAATAATTGATTAACAGTGATAGGTAAGTTTGTAAATAGATCTCAGTTATGATTATTACTATCAATTTATTATGTATGGTTTATTACAAAAAAATTATGATAACATTAAAGGAACCATCTTCAGTTCTCTTTTCTTCTTGAATCTCTATGCGACTGTATTTTAAAACTATTCATTCGAACGGATCCCCATTATATGCGAGCTTGCAGCCATTCGATTGGGTATTGAGATTTTTCTAGATGGAGGTGGAGGTGGAGGTGGTAATTTTGCTTTCCTTTTATCTAATGACTCTGCTGATATATTACTATTCCCATATATTTTTCTCGGTGTATTTAGTGTAGCGTTCCCTATATCACAATTTGAAGAAGATCCACTTATGCTTGATGCTCTACTATCGTTTGTATCAATTTCATTACCTTCAATAACGTTATATTCTAACCAATCTATTTGAGTTAAACATTTAAATGCCAATCTTACGGTAGTCTTTTGTTCATGCATAACATCGTCACTACTACAAATATTATCCAAAGTAGATAGATATTTCAATAAATTTACTAAATCATCTTTTCTATAATGAGTTTTTGATAATTCAGTGTTTTTCAAAAGAGGTATTAATACCCTAAGAAATGTGTTCCTTAAAACCTCTTCAGTTTCTGATATGTTTTGTAATTCTCTTATTAATACATCTACGAAGACGTTTAAATCATTCAAATAAAAGAAATTCATTGAAATACCGTTAGCTGTTGTAGTAAGGATTAAGAATAATATTTTACACATCATAATCTGTAGAGAAGTATCTTTAACTCTATTGAATTTCAATAAAAGTAACTCCGTAAAATTTTTTGATATAGACACATTCAATAGATACTTGAATACTTTATTTTCAATTGTATATTCTTTTGCAAATATCATATATTGCTCATTCAGCGCCAGCAGCAGTTTAAACTGTGAATTATTAAATAAATCGGTTAGAGTATCGGACCTAATTGAACGCATTAAAAAGTGTACAAAGAAATCATCAATTAACTGAATATTAGATACTGGACATTTGGAAAACTTCAGAGTTTGAAATAATAAATCCAGTAAAACAGTTGACGTCTGTTTCATTTCATCAACAATCACTAAATCAATTTCTGTTAAATCATTTGTTGAAGGATGCGTCAGTCTTTCATCAGAGTATCCATTATCTTCACCATATTTATTCAAATATGCAAACTCTGTATAAAGGGTATTATAGAAAACAGTAAATCCTTGGAAATCCAACATTATCTCTAACGAATCTAAATCCTTTTTAGCTTCAAATAAAAGAATATAAGTTATAATGAACTTCATGTTCATTTCTAAAAGATCTATGTTCAATAATGATAGTAATTTGCTTAGACAGAACTTCTTATGTTCAGTGAAAAGGGAAGATTCCGTTAGAAGTAGAGCCATCCTATACAAATCTCTATCCGTATTGATATACTCTTTATACGAGTCAGTGATTTGCTTTAAATAAGTCACTAAATTAGTATTTTTGTTACTGTCATCAACAGAGCCTAGCATGGCTTCCATAGAATTCCAAAATTGAACAGTTTCATTATTGGTATGAGTATCAGCCTTAGGAGAATTTGGGTCTAGAATCATATATGCTACAAAATCATAAATATAAAACTATGATATGGGGATTCTATCCTTGAAACTATAAAAGGTAATATATGTTCACTTTTTAACTACTGCAATTATTATTTACGTTTTCAATATAAGAGAAGTTTTATTTTGTACCCTTCGAGAATTTTTTTTCCTTCGCAAATTTCAAGATATTCTGAAGAAAAAAAAGGTGGGAAGTAAATCAAATAAAGATAATTTGGAGATAAGGCAGAACAATGCATTTCTCGAGATTTAAGTTCACCTATTTCACTTGATTAGTCTTCAAACCATGCATAATTTCCTCCTTTGTTATTAGGTGACCAATTGTTTCTATATGTTCCAATAATTCGTCTACGTTGTGAGACCATTCGTTTAGTAATTCCCAGGAATTCTTTGGTTTTTCAAAATTGACAATCTTGGCAGGTCTATTTACCTTAGCGTAGATTATACCTTGGTTAACTAATGTACTGATAAAAGATTCAGTTTCCGATTCGGTTAAATCCAGTAATTCATTTAATCTCGATATAGTTATTCTGGAATAGTATTTGGAAATTACTCGTAGGTTATGTTCAATGACCCTCTTTTGTAAATCTTCCCAATGATGCTGGTGTGCTTTACCTCCAAATACGACGTTATCTTTAGATAGTATAGGTTCATATGTTTTCTTTACTATTGGCCATCTCATTAATTCTTGAGTAGTGAATAATTTTAGTAACGACTCTTGTGTCTCTAGTTTTTTTAGATTGTTATCTGATTGAATGTGATGAATTAAATCATTTTGTAAGTTGCCATATGGTGCTAATATAAGGAAATATACCATATGTGATAATGCATCTTTCCATTCCTCTTCAATTTCTTTCACTGAAGGAGTTAAATAAATTTCTTGGTAATATTGAGCTATATCCAAATATTCATTCTTGTGTAATCCAATGTTAATTAACAGTTTGTAGTATTGTAACTTCAAAGATTCATATTTTGGATTTTTGAAAGTTTTCTTTAAGATTTTTCTAGACAATACTGTAGCTTGAGAGAAATCACCCTTTAATATACTTAATTCGATTTGCTCTAAAATAAAGTCAATCTTCTCAGACATTTCCATAGAACCATAAGTTTCTACTTGTAATTCACATAATAGATCAGTAGCTTCCTTTATTTTACCTTGAGATTTCTTAATATGAGTTAAATCCCTAGTTACTCTTGCTCTTTCGACCTCCACAAATATTTTATTCTCTGTGACGGTTCTAATTGTCTCAATGGTTTTGATTCTTGTGTCTAAGTTAATAAGAGTTTCCTTATCGTTCAAGAAAGATATTACTTTCTGTATCATATATTGAATTGATAGTTTTAATTGACCATGCTTCTTGGATAGTAAAGTTAATTGTTCATCCAATTCTTCCCATTTACCATTCTTAACCAATAGATCAACAATCTTAGCCAATACTTCCTTCGAGGAAGCTAAATCAGCGGCCTGTCTAGTTTTCTTCTCCAATACCAGCAATTGATCTAATGCACTGGAATAGTCATTAATTGCCAGGCTATCAATCTTTGGGAGCTCCTCTTTCAAAATCTGGGTGTAATCTTTCTCAGCTTTCAATGGTGCGTCTCTAGACATCTTGATATTGCTCCGTCTTAGTGAACTCTCTTGGTATTTCTCAAACTCCAGTATTGTTACATTCAATCTTTCCACCATTTTGTCACTTTATAGAACTATTTTTCTCCCTTTCGAAATTTTGCCACCGTGAAAATTATAACTTGATACGTTGGTCGTAATCTGTGATAGGTCATAAAAGTAGTAAAGTGAAATATCAAGACTCAGAGTGGCTGCAAATATATCAAATGTTTAATAAAATGTTACACAAGCATATTTATTACTATTATTAGAGTGTTTGTTTATCTGGCACTTCTATTTCCTTTTACGGTAATTTGAAGTGTCAGTAAATAATATTTTTACCCGGACTCTTTTTTTTCCAATTTGAAAATTTTTTGTTTTCCGATGAGCTGAAATTTTCAATTCTTTGAAATTTAAGATGAGATGAAATAAAGAGACAGAGCAGAAATTCTTCGAGGCTTGTTGGTCATAGTAAGAGTAACGTTCATCACTTCTATATTTAGCTACCACTTACAGAATATTGATGGCTGGCTCTCAGTTGAAAAATTTGAAAGCCACTTTGAAAGCTCATGGTCTCACTGGGCAAACTAACGTAAAGAAGAACAAGAAAAATACTAAGAGACAAGCAAAAGAATATGATCGTGAAGAAAAATTAAAAACTTTAACTAAAATTAGAGAACAGTTTAATCCCTTTGAAACTAAATCTGCTAAAAACAAAAAATCTAATGATTCTAAGGATTCAAGGATCGCTGTTGGTAAACCAGGGATCTCGAAACAAGTTGGTGAAGAACAAAGACTAAGAGCTTATGAAGCCAAAAAATTGATGAAGAATAAAAGGGGTGGTATAATTGATAGACGTTTTGGTGAGAGAGATAAACTATTGACTGAAGAAGAGAAAATGTTGGAACGTTTCACTAGAGAAAGACAAACACAATCGAAGAAAAGTTCTAATCTATTCAATCTGGACGATAGTGATGACGATAATGATATTTTTGGGAGTAAATTGACCCATTTAGGTGAATCCCTTACAGATGCTTTTGCTGAGAATGATTTAGACGGTGGTGAAGATGACTTTTTAAAACCTGCCTCTGCAAATAAAAGACACGCTTATGAAGATGATCAAGATGGTTCTGCTTTAGGAAACCAACCCATGAGAAAGAAGACTAAAGCTGAAGTTATGCAAGAAGTTATAGCAAAATCTAAATTTTATAAACATGAAAGACAAAAGGCTCAAGAATCTTTGGAAAATAAAATAGATGATTTAGATGAAGACTTTGAGGATGTTATGTCAGAACTTATGTCAACTATGCCTAAAAAGGATAAGGTGCAACCAAAAAAGGAAAAGGATATTGAATATGATATGAAAGTTAATGAGTTATCCTCGGAGAAGAGAGCTGCTCCCGCTGATAGAACCAAGACAGATGAAGAAATTCAAAAAGAGATTGATGAAAAGATGAAAAAATTAGAGCAACAAAGACTCGATCGTATGAATGGTATGATTGATGGTGAAGATGGTGAAGAAAAAGGAGTAGAAGATTTAGACGATGGATTTTGGGCTAATTCTGATGAAGAAGACGAAGAAATTGCTAATTCTGATGATGATATCAAAATAGATGGTGATGAAAATATTAATATTAATAATAACACACATGAGAGAGTCAGGGATAATGGGTTTGTACAAAGAAAGTCTGATTCAAGTTTCCCTTGCCCGGCAACTCATGCTGAATTTATGGATATTCTGAAATCTCATAGACTTAATGAACATCCAACGATTGCAAAAAAGATTATACAATCTCATCAACCAAAATTAGCTGAAGGTAATAAGGAGCGTCTAGCTAATTTTACTAAAGTTTTACTAAGGCATATTTTATTCTTATCTAACCAAAATTATTCTGCTAACATTGAAGAGTTTTCCAAAATTCAGAATTCAATGGTCTCCATTCTAAAATCACTAACTGAAAAATATAATAGATCTCTTTCAGATGAATGTAGATTGATTATTGATGAAATTCAAGCAAAATTTAAGTCCGATTATTTCAATAGTCTCGAGGCTGGAGATATTACCTTTTTCATTATTGTTGGTACTATATTTTCTACCTCTGATCAATATCATCTCATAGTGACACCATGCTCCATATTAATAACAGAATTTTTAGAGCAAATTAAACTGAATACTACTCAAAAAATTGCTTTTGGTGCAGTGTTGACCAGAATAGCTTTACAGTATCAAAGATTATCCAAACGTTATATTCCTGAAGTTGTCTACTTCTTAGAGAAAGCTTTGGTTACTTTCTTAGGTAGATCTGATTTACTTAATATTAGAACAGACTCAAACAAATTAGCTGTATCCTCAAAATCAAACTTTACGGAGAATCACCAAACTTTTATTGGCCTACATGAAATATTCAATAAAGATTTAAAAGAACAAAACGATTTACAAATTAGAACTTTATTAAACATATTATCGGCTTTGGATCTCAATTTATCAAATATATGGAAAGATCTATCAGCGCTAAGAGAAATTACTGAACCATTCAAAGTGATACTGAGTGAATATATCACTAAATTTCCATCCTTGAAAGCTGCTAATGATATTCTGCAAAAGATTGAAAGACTAAGCAAATTCAATGAACATATTCCCTTGACCCTTCAAAATCATAAACCCATGTCTATCCCATCTCATGCTCCTAAATTCGAAGAAAACTTTAATCCAGATAAGAAATCTTATGATCCAGATAGAACAAGAAACGAAATCAATAAAATGAAGGCACAATTGAAGAAGGAAAGAAAATTCACCATGAAAGAAATTCGTAAGGATACCAGATTTGAAGCAAGGCAAACCATTGAAGAAAAAAGAAAGGAACAATCTGCATATCATGCTAAGATGGCACATATCTATAATACAATAACTACTGAAGAAGGTGCTGAAAAGAATAAATACGAAAGGGAAAAGAGACTACGTGCTGGTAAAAAGAAATAATTCTGGGTGGTCTGAATTATTTATTTTTTCGTTAGTAAACAGACTATCATAGAAAATATATATGTGAATAGTAGTGCATATTAATCATTTAGCAAGCATCAACTGTACAATAGATACTACGTAAGAGAAATTTTACTTTTTCGTTTGATGAGAATAATAGAGTTTTTTTTATATTTTGTAGTCAATTATTAATGTTAAGTAATACCACCACTGTTTTTTTGATTGTTAGTCAAACCATTTATCATTAAGCTATTTGTAATTATAACATGAATATAAAACAAAAGAATATAAATTAGATATATGCATATTCGATAGGTCAATAACCTCTGTCGTCAGCTTTATTGTAGTATTCTTTAACTAGGTTTAATACTCCCGCATGCCCACTTTCGTGCGCAACTGACTCAGAAGCCTTATACACACCAGTTCTGGCATCTTGGCCTATCGCTTCAGGATCAACAAAGGACTCTTCAATATCTCCTGATTCTTCCTCAATAACATCACCTCTACCCCAGATCTTGTAAGAATTTCTTCCATTATTTAAGTTATTATTTTGATTTTGTTGTTCTAAGCTAAACAGTTTAGGATTCTGACCTGGCTGAAATTGTTTCTTCCAAGAGTATTCATTATTCATTGGTTGCCTCATACTTTTCCTAAGTGGAAGGTGATTTTTACCCACCATGTTTTCACTATTACCGTAGTCATCCAAGAAATACATGTACGATTGCATCATTTTGTTCACAGCCATACTCTCATCTTCTTCTACATCAGATTCTGACCCTTGATGCACACTCTCAGCATTTCTAGTTGACTTATTTGACATCCGTCTAGATCTTATATCTATTGGCAGATTATCTTTTAGCTGTCTGTTAATTTTTTCTTGATCCATATCAAACATCGCATATTTACAGACATATCCCAAACCATCGACATAGATTGAATTTTCCCTGAAGAAATCAACAATTTCTCCAGCACATTTGGGTAGAGAAAACCACAAAATGAAAGGTGTCACAATCAAACTAGCAAGTTCTCGTAACAACGTGATTACTCGTAAATTATATAACTCACAGAATTCGTTTTTTACATCCTCGGTATGGTACCTTCCTTCCCATTCCTCTGGTAAGTAATGCGTGAATGTGGATAACTTTTTGATACTTTCCTCAGGATCAAATACATTATATTCCTGAGAGATCGAATTATGAGAAATGGTCCATATTCCACCAAATAATGTGATGTAGAATAAAACAGATCTATCATGACTAATTTCAAAATTTAAGAAATTCTCAGGATCAAAAATAGTTAAAATGGCTAAGATTGCCACAAAAGATCCTGATATGAATGAGACAAATTTCATGATAACATTAACTTTTTCATTTGGGAATTGATTTACATATTGGTTGGCAATTTCGGTACTCAAACCAATTCTTTTTCTAAAAATATGATAAAGCTCATTATAACCTCTAAACTTCCATTCTGCTATAGGTGTATACTGTCTGGCTCCCAATGAACCTGGTGAATTTTTATATTCATTAAAATATTTGAAAAAATAGAGTAGCACAAAATAAGTAACGAGGAATGGCGCTAGTAAAATATTTAAGAACCCTGCTAACATGAAACGCTTTTGCAATTCTTCAGCCATTATATCACGTTGAGAATATTTCAAAAAAGATTGCTTTACAAATCCAGCGTCGTTGAAGACATAACCAAGGATACAAAGGTTTAAATTCCACTCTAAAGTTTTCGTCAGTACCCCTGACTTGAAAAATATTACAGGTAAAGAAATATTAAGAACATCGCTATTGTATAATGCAATCAAATAATTTTCCTTCCTCATAATTCTATTTGCAACATCATGTGCATCAATTCTATTCTTTGCTTTAACTTCTACTACATTTGCCGTTAAGGCATTTTGTTCCTTTAAATACATTATCTTTTCAATAACGTTTTGCCATGGGATAGTTGGTAATTCGTTGTCGGAAATATCCAACAAATAAGAGTAAAAATTGTGAATTTCCTTTAAATTTAAGTATTCAAAGTATAGTTGGCTAACTTTTAACATAACAAAAACATAGAATATCCAAAATAGCACCTTAGTAAACTTCGGCACATTAGAAGAGTAGCACTTGGGTATTTGTATTTCTGCGTACGTACTACTAGTGGGTAGTTTTGAGTAATCAATGCAATACCCTAAATAAGAAGAGATTGAAACAACAAACAAAAGAGTCAAAAGATTGAGTATTTTTTGAAGAAATATGCAATGTAAACCATTGCCTTGATAATAGTCATAAATCTCTTGTAGAAATATATCCAGATTTTCAACGTTTGCCCATTTCCAAAGAGCTCTTTCTTTGGGACTCAATGTATTTATTCTATTAGTCGGAGTTTGATTCAGTACAGATATATTCGGAAGTAAATTTTGTCGTTTAGGAGGAGGTCTTAAATTACTCTGCCTATTATTATTACTATTAGAGTTTAAGTTTGAGAGAAAGCTATTACTTACACGTGCTGATCTATCTGCGATATGCTTAAAGCCATCAGACGGAGTAAATAATTGCTTCTGTTCCGTGTTTGAGCTATTAAGAATACGTTGAAACAACAACGACTTTCTTAAATTAGGATCACTCTTCTGAGATTTTTTAGACTTTTTCCTGTCAGTAGATATGGAATTACTTTCCTGCGTAATAAACGGTAACACTTCATCTTCAACAGAATTGCTGTAACCATCAGAATAATCTTCCTCATCTGTTGATAACTGCCCCACTTTTCGTAATGAATCTTCTGATTCTCCAGTTTGTATTTGGATAGCTGAAGCATCTTCATTATTATTATTATGATTTTCCTCATAGGAATCAATATCGGTATTATCCCCTTCTGTAGTTGTTTCTGGATCTGATTCAGGAACACGGACCTCAGTATCCTCCACATCCTCATTAATTGGATCGTCCAAACCAGTATAATGCAGCGGTATACTGTCCAACTCTTCTTCCCCTACTGAAGGGGATACATCGCCAGACTGTAGACCAAATATATGAGATAAAAACGTCCTTTTGCCATCTTTATTAAAGTGTGCCTGGCTTTTGTCCATGTCTTATACCAAACTTAATATTTACTAAAAATATAGTACACGCTTTTGCTTTATATATGTCTATTATCTGTTATTTAAAGTCAAGTTACTCGCAAGTTCCAAATTTGATTTTATTTTAATGTCAAAAATTGAAGATGCGCCTTAAAATTCAATGAGAAGTTGCTTGATCAATCAAAATATACACAAAAGTACACTAACAAATTTATGGAATTGGAAAGCTTAAAGAGTCTACATAGGCATCAGATATACTATCTACATGAACCTTGGAGTGGCCACTAACTTGGATTCTATCTTTCCTAGTAGTTCAGCACCTGGAGCCTCATCATTCTCATTTAATGCCACTAGATCCTGAAAGAAAGTGGTCTCAGCACCTCTACTGACATCCATGACAACGTTACCTATTTTCAAAGTCATCTTTCCTGATTTATGCACCCTAATTGACCCAATATTACCCATCAATTCTTCTTGTGGTATTGTGTTTAAACCATTCTTCTGGTTGGACTTAGTAGATGCAATTTTATTTTTCTTGTTATCAACTTTTTTATTTTCTTCTTCAGCTCCTGCATCTTCTTCTTGCTTTGGAATATCATTTAGAGGATCTTTCTCTTCCTTTGGGCTAACATCTTCAAATACTGGCAAATTGTTTGGTAGTTGCAGCATTATAAATCTGTTTGGTTTATTATCGATCCTCTCTATCCTTTTTAAAATATGCTTGTGATCATTATGAAGTATATTTTGTTCCATCTTAGCTTCTTGAGCATCTAGAGATTCGTCGTTTTCTAGATGTAAGTCATCTATTTTTATCTGCAGTTCAGTTTGTTTTTGCTGTATAGTATTAGTCAGATCCATCTTATTATCATCATCTACTAATTCAGATTTGATTAACTCCAGTCCAGGTGTCTGTTCACGAGTTGGTGGTTCCGTTAGACTCGCCTTTATATCTGTCTTTAATAATTCCACCTCTTCATGTCTAATACGAATAGGTCTTACTGGGAACATCTGCTCGATCTTTCTTGCCTGTAGCAACTCTGCTTCTATTTCTTCATCTTCACTCTCTACACCATCAAAATCAACAATATCTTTATGGGATCCATACTCTCTACCCATATTGAATCTGTTTTTGGATTTGCCTTCCTTCGACTCTTCTTCCATTGGTTCATCGATATCACTAGGAATATCTAATTTATCATCATCTACATTTTCAATGTTTTGCAGCCCTTTCTTCACAAGGGATGATCTACTTCCTTCTATCTTGACAAAACCTCTTCTGGCATCATTTCTGCTGCTATCGACAAAATTACCTGCAGCTAAGGGACCACTTGTAATGACATGCGTATTATTCAAGTATCTAGGCACTCTCTTTTTATTACCTTCAGGTCTTTTGAATGGTTTTTTATTATCAAACCTACCTTGCTTACTTTCATTAACCTCTACCTTAGGAGCTGATGCTTCTCTTTCTTCCTTTGATCTTCTGGCAACAGCCTTTGGCTTGAACTTTAAGCCCGGTTTGCTCCCTTTGGAGTCTTTCAACGAAGGCAAACGTCCACTCATCACTAATAGACACTAACAACACAATGAAATTTTTTCACCAGCTATATTTTCCAAACTTAAATTCGATGTAATTGATGTATCCATAATTGTTCAATCTTTTTTTTTTATTGATAATTTGGCTCATCGGAAAATTTTTCTATGAAATTTTTCAATGATGAGATAGTAAAACTTTAACATATAGTGGTAATAATCGACCTTAGTTTTGAGTATTGGAGCATAATATTGACTAAGTTTGTTATATTACCATTTGAATCATACTCACTATTGCTTAATGGCGAAAAGACAACAGAAAAAGTCTGTTTCTACACAGAATCAGGATGAAACAGATCCATACGGTTTGAATGAAGTAGATGAATTTGCCTCTAAGAGAGAGAAAGTTTTACTTGAAAATTCAACTTTGAATGATAGACACGCTCAAGAAGAGGAAGAATTGTTAGATGACGAAGAAGAGGAAGAAGTTATGGCAATGAGTGATTCTTCAGACGAGGATAAAGAAGAGGAAGATGCTTTAGATGGTGAAAAAGCATATAGACAGGTTTTTGGAAGAAACTTAAATGTAGATCAACCTGTTGATGGAGAAGACGGAAATATGGAAGGTGATATGTTAGATAATGATAATGCATGGGGTGCTTCTAAAAATGAATATTATGGTGCTGATGACTTAGATGATGATGAAACAGCCAAAGAGATCGAGAAGGAAGCACTACGCCAACAGAAGAAACATTTACAAGTATTAAATATGATTGATTATCTTGATGAAGAGGTAGATGAAGAATGGGTCAAGAATGCTAAAGAATTTGACGTTGCAGAGTTTAAAAATTCCACGAAACAGGCTGATACCAAAGTCTCAATCAAAGATATATTGAATATGGATGATGATTCCAAAACTGATTATCTAAAGACTATGTTCCCAGAATACTTACCCCTTTGTAAAGAAATGGCTCAGTTATCTGATGTTCTGAACGATTTAAAAAGTAAAGAAGAGAACGAATTTATTAAATTGAAAGTATTAGCATTATCTGCATATCTAGGTACCATTTCTTCATATTTTGGGATATTAGTACATGAACTGCACAACAATGAAGATTTTATAACAATGAGAGATCATTCCGTTATGGAAGGAATTCTTACAGCAAAAGAAGTATGGAGACAAGCTAACGAACTACCATATGATTTTGAAGAAGGCCAAGAACAAGAATCCGATGAGGAACAAGATATTAATAACATCAACGAACTCGATGAGAACATATTACAAAATATTTCTGATGAACACCTTTCTGATGAAGATCGAGACGGAAAACTAGAGGATTCAGAAGAACAAGAGGATTCAAAAGAGGATAACGATATTAACTTAGATGACTTTGAAGAATACATCAATGAATCTCGTGTTTCCAAGAGGAATGACAAAATCAAGGTAGTGAATAAAGATATTGATGATTTCATTGAATCTGAAATGGCCGATGTTGATGCACAAGAAAAGAAGGCTCGTAGGAGAACACTAAGATTCTATACTTCCAAGATCGATCAACAGGAGAATAAAAAAATAGATAAATTCAAAGGTGATGATGATATACCCTACAAGGAAAGACTATTCGAGAGACAACAGAGATTATTGGAAGAAGCACGTAAGCGTGGTTTACACGATTCAAACGGTGCCGATTTAGATGATAAGGATTATGCCTCTGACGATGAAGCTATATCAAAATCCATAAATGAAGAAAGTACCGATGCGTACTATCAACAAATTCAAAAAGGTAGAATTAATAGGAAAGAACAACGTAAACAAGCACACAAGACAGCGATTATTGCGGCTAGGGAAGGTAAGCTTGCAGAAGTAGCTGATGCCATTGGTGAAGATGGAAAACGTGCTATCAACTACCAAATCATGAAGAACAAAGGTCTTACTCCTAAGAGAAACAAAGATAACAGAAACTCACGTGTTAAGAAGAGAAAGAAGTATGAGAAGGCTCAAAAGAAATTAAAGTCTGTTCGTGCTGTTTATTCTGGTGGCCAATCAGGAGCTTATGAGGGTGAAAAGACTGGTATTAAGAAGAATTTGACAAGATCTGTTAAGTTTAAGAGTTAGGGTATGAATACATACTACTTTTCATTTTAAATATTATATATATTACTCTAGGTAGCAAAAACACAACAAAATATTCCTGTATATTGAACATGCTCATTTTTGACTTTCTAAAGCGTTTTTATAGAAGCGGCTTTATTTGTTAGAGGGATATAATATTGCTTGTAATTTTCCACTTAGTTCTTCTTTCGTGGCGGTTGTCTCCAATTCAAGATCCCATGCTAAGAAATCTTTCACAATATGTTGGTTTCTTTTAAATTCGGCTTCTTCATCCTCACTTATCTTAGAACACTCTTCTACGATATCATTTCCGCTTGATAGGATAGAATTTAACTTCTCAGCTCTTTCAATAATTTCTTGTTTTATCCCACATATACTGGCGCAGTAAATTCCAAAAGAGTTTTTAGATATACCTTTCTTGACTTTGTAAAGAAATGTAATTCCTCGATTTTCTTGATTATTTTGAAGATGTATAATAGACCTAGGATTTTCAAGAAGAATCTCAGTTGTATAATGCTGTACTCCAGGTATATTTTCAGTTAGGACCTTACTACTAAATAACTCATGAAAATGAGTACATGCGATAACCTGAGGACATCGAGGATTTCGAGCCAAGACATTTATAATAGCACCGAATAAAGCAGGTCCATCATTTACATCAGTGCCTTTCCCAAATTCATCTACTAGTAATAAACTTCTCTCCGTTCCCTGTGCTAAGCACTTCCCCATTTGTTGTGAATCTAATTCAAATGAGCTTTGGGGCTTTGATATGGATTCTTGTGTTCTTATTCTCGACAATATTTTATCAACTAGAGCAATTTTTGCCTTATCAGCAGGCACAAAACATCCAATTTGTGCAAGAAATACAGTGAGCCCTATTTGGGTAAGAAACACTGTCTTTCCTGAACCATTAGCACCGGTAAGAATAGTTATTCTCTTTTGATCTTCCACGTCTAACCAGCATGTCTCATGAAATTTTCCACCATAACTATAGTAGCTGTTAGGAATATATGAGCTAACTATGGTTTCTTGTATAGGGTGTCTTCCATTTTCAATTTCCAATATACTGTCTGACTCTGACAGCTCCGGTTTTACATAATTACGTACATCTGACACATAGGCAAAAGAACATAAAACCTCTAATTCAGCTAGTTGTTTACAATAATAACGAAGTACGTCTTGGTGAAGTAAAATTTCTTTTTGTAACTCATACAAAATTTCAATCTCTAAGTCAGATATTATAGAGTATATGTCGCCGTATTCATCATCTAAGTCCGTTACTAATTTATTTTTAAAATAGATATTAGTATTAGTCCTGAAGAGTTCTTCCCAGCGTAAGTCAATCAAAATTGGCAAAAGTTCAGATGCCTTCTGGTCAATAGTAAGTAAATATCCAAGTTGAGGAATAAATAGTGCATTGATAGATTTTTTTAGTGAAGGTGATAGGTGAATATCTCTCATATTCATCTCACTCTGGATTTCGTTTCTGGCAGTTTTTGCAATTTCATCTAAGATAACTTCCAGGTTATTATATATTTCCATACAATTGTCTAATCTTTTATCGACACCGGTTTGGATTTTAGTCTGCTTCATTTCCAAAGAAAACTGCAAATCAATAATATCATTGAGATTTCTTAATAATTTATTCAAGATCGATATATCAACTTGTTTTTTGATATCTGTAAATATATTATTTTCGATATCGTCATACTTTAAAGATTTGATGATTTGATGGATATAGATTCCTTTCTTCAAAAAAGTATCTAAATTCTTCCAAGTTCTTACAGTTGGCTTTCCTCCAGCTAATTGGTTCAGCACTTTAAACATATCAGGACATCTTTCAATGATAGAACGTATATCCTCAAATAAAAGAGCATTTTGTTCATCAAGCAAAATACTTATTATTGTTTGTCTTTTTAGAATAGCATTTTTTTCTTTTAGAGGGGAAGCAAGCCATGACTTTAGTATATTTTTACTTAAGTCACAGGTTGTGTAGTCAAGGAGTTCAAAGATACTGAAACAACCGCCTTGAATCATTTTATCATATCCAGTCTTGTTGAAACTTGGAAATATAAATAAGGATGACAATGTGTTTTCATCCAAGAACATTCTGTCCTGTATTATAATTGATTCTAAGCAATTGACAATATTATTTGAAATATATCTTATACCGGTCTTCGCATTTCCAACAAAGCTAAGATCAGTATCATCTAGCTCCGTATATCTTTTATAAACGGCAAAGATACAACATGATGCCGATATAGTACCTTTAGTGGTTAATTCCTTATTGGCCAGTAATTCATCTAACAAAATTGAGTCCTTCTTATTCTCAAATTTCAAAGATGTAAGAAGAGATATCTTTCTAAAGTATTCATTAGACGTAAGTTCAGTTCTACAACCAATACTGTCACACTTTTCTTTAATAAATTGATAGCAAAGTTCATCTATCCTACTTGAAAGAAGACATAATGTTGGAGAGTGTTCCAGTAACAGTGACATTGATACTGTATTAATTTCATCAACATAACTACTAGAGGAAAATTTGGTTGAGCCAATAGAATCCCCTCTAATATATAATTTATAGTCGTAATCTAAAACTTTTAAAACTTTTCTATTACAATCTAATACAGCAAACCCCAGCTTTGAATTATTTACCTCAATACATGCTACGATTTCATGATCATAATCAAAGCTACAGGACCCAGAATTGTCTCCAGTATCAGAACTTTCCTCACTACTTTTGCTCATTAAAAAAGTTTCTTGAAAACATATAGAAAACTCGTTTTTTTAAAGACTGAAGTTTCTTTCACTTGTAAAGATTATGCTAATGGCTATATATACGTAATTTAGCCGCCGAATAATTTTGATTTTGCATTTTCAAATCAAATCTGTCCGCCTTTTATAAGGCCCGAAAGAAAAAAAAAATTACTATGTTAAAAACAGTTCTTAGAGTAGAAATATCAGTTTAAAGATCTGTTTCCTAATTAATAAAGAGATTAATGTGTTACTTAGCATGTTTTATTGTGTAAAAGTCAATAAATTTTTTGTAAAAAACTATTTGTCTTGATTATTTTACAGAAAGAATAATGCAAAGAAACCATTTGGTTCTGCCTTCTGTAAATAATTGAACTTATATACATGTCTCCGGAAATTAAATGATTATATGATTAAAGTACATAAGAGTATATGTATTATATTGATTTGAATTGAATAAATAAAAAAGACAAAGAAAGACAAGAAAATCAATATTGTGCATTATTTGATTCTACTTTTCTTTCAGCTGAAATAATCCACTTTAGGACTATCTGAGCAGAATTATGTTGACGACGATGTGAGTATTTTTCTAGTATAACTTTATGACATTTTGATGCATCCCTGCAATTTTCTAATATAATTGTAGCCAACGGCAGTATTTGTTCTTGAGTATAACCAGAATAATATATATGTTTTAATGACCATGTATTATAACCGAGAATAACTTTACTGAGAAAATATGCAGCAGCAGCTATCCAACTTGGTTTTGTAGAAACTAATTTAGAGTCCATTATTGTTGATTCTACTAAATATTTCGCAAGTGTTCTTATATCATACTCGTAATCATCAGCTTTGCTAATCCTCCTAAGGAACGACATTGGACCTGGCCAACCAAGTTCAAATTGTAATGTGTCAACAATGAAGTTTTCAGCTTCAATGATATCTTCCTTTGTATAAGTATTGTTTAACATGTAGATAATATCACTTAATTTTGGGCAATTGATCTCTTCATATTTAGCAGCAATGAACAAAGCAGCGGCACCAACCAATTGAAATTTATTTAGTACAACTTTTTGCTTTGACAAAAACCTATCTATTATGTTTACCGTGAGATATAATGTCTCAGGTAATAATTGAAATCTATTATGAACCTCTACGATCCAATCCAGCAAGATTCTGCGGTAGGACCATCTCAATTCTTTCTGGTAATGCATATAGTTAGGATTTGGAGTATATTTATCTTCTAAAACTTTTAAATATTCAAAAATTTCATTAGTATGTTCAGATACCATTACAGAATCATATGTGTCCTCATCATTTGGATCAGGAATTGATCTAAAGTATTTCTTATGTGCCTGATCCAGGATCAATTGTGTCTTATTATCATGCTTGGGAGTAATAGGCTCTACTAAATTATCATTATTATCATCAATTTCAATGGCAGAATACTCATTACTTGGGATTTCTTCACTTGACTCAACGTTTTTATCTCCCTGATTAAGTTCCTCATCTGAAGGATGTTTTTGTTTGGCCAACTTCAGGGAATCTGCAGAGTCATTATTATGTATAACTTGGCTAGTTTTCTTATTATCATTTGTTTCATGTCCAGGATTTGCTCTATTCGAAATTTGAGAAGTGACATCGCTTAAAGCTGATCTGTGATGGTTGCGGAGAACAGGCTTATTAGTAGCAGTTTTATATGAGTTGTTGTTTTCACTTGGTATCCCTAAGCCACCAATGGGTAAGTTTTCCTTTTCATAACCCTTGTTACTCATGGCAGTCCCCATAGAATGAGATGTCTGATGCATAACGATATAAGGAGTTGATACTCTATTGTTGAAGCTCTCTTGGTTGGGTTACTTAGTTCGGAGTTGCAACTGAAATATAAAAATTCTAAAGCACTATAAGTACAAAAGTAAACACACGTCTAAACCAAGGAATCTTCTTGTAAAGTAAACAACAGTTCGAGAGACTCATGGAAAGCCCACTATAATATTTTTCTTGATGGCTTTGTTTTTGTTTTTGTTTCCGATCTACGAATAGAAAATAAACAAAAAAACAAACAAACGTAAATACACGGCACGTGATATAGTATAATGTTGTATCTGTTATATACGAGATGATTAATTTACACGGGAGGATTTGGTTGGTAGATGACTTGGATCACTTCTCTTGCTTGACTGCAGTCGAGTCGGTATCCTCTTGCTTTACAACAGCGGAATCAGTTTCCTCTGTAAAGAGGAAGACTTTTCCACTGGAGTTCCCACCAGCGATGATGTTTTGAGATGGATGCCAGGAAATAACTGCCGGCACTGTTGGTGTCTTTAGGTGGGCTAGTTGTTGTCCCTAACTTGTATATATATCTATAAATCTGCTCATGTTTGCTATTGCAAATATGTTCTTGTTTGGTTTGAAGCGAGCTTTGAGAATACTTGTCCAACGCCCAGACTGACAATTATGTTTCAAAGTAAGTCGCGGGTCCAACTCAGTAGAATTTAAATTCCCGACATCAAACAGTCTTATAGTATCATCATATCCGTTACACACTAGCGTATTATCAGTTGGAGAATATGAAACAGCAGAGACACTTAATCTTGAGTCATATGTACTGACAATTTCATGGCTTGGATAATCGTCGTATTGAGACCATTCTGGTGTTTCTACAAGTTTCCTTATATCCCATATTTTTAGTGTCCTATCCAAAGACCCAGTAGCAATTTCATTTGAATTTTGAGGATTGATTGCCATTGAACCTATTTTCTTATCAGAAAGTCTTTTTAATTTGAATGAACTCTTGCTAGCTTCTCTCAAATCAATGGTTGTAAATTCACCGGATAATGTTGTCAAATATAATACATTGGGATCATCATAGCTGAATTGACAATCACTTACACCCAGGAGATCATCATATTCATTTTTTAACTGCATTATTTCATTACTTTGTAATCCATTCAAATCCATGGATCTTATGAATCCATCATAAGATGCAGCAATAAGTTTCTCCATTTGATTTGGAAAACAACTTATCTTTGAGACATTTTTACTGAATAATTGAAATCTGTAAACATCATCTTCATTTTCATATTCATTATCATTTAAAGATTCTTCCATTGGTTTCACATTCCATAGTCCAACATTACCAGAAACATCACCGGCAAGAATAAACGTCTTATCCTTTGAAGGATGAACGTATAGTGAAGAAATTCTTTCATAAATAACTTTGCATTGATTTATTTCACTCCAGTTAATATCATCAGAGGTATTAATACCATTGCCTTTTCTCATTTCCTTCAATTCATCAAAAAAATCACCACTTGAAAACTTTAATGAACTTAATTGTTTCACTTTATCTTCATCTTTGATAATATCACTTAATTTCAAATCACCAACAATCTTGACATCCTTGTATTCTTGAACAGGTTCAGGTGTTACTGAAGATGACTCTGGTAATTCTAAGGAATTATCAGCAGTTTGACCTTGTAATCTTCTTGATCTTCTGGTCGGAAGACGGTCTGGTTTTGGTGAAGCCTCAGTTTTCTTCTTTGTAGTTTTGTTAACTTTCTTCTTCTTTGTAATATGAGAACCACTATGATCTATATCAGTTGGTCTTATTGAACTAGTTAACTTGGATAAGTTCAATTTTTTCAATAAATCATTATTTCTCTTGATATTCTCCAAACGTTTTTTTTGGAAACTTGTTAGCTTTTCATTAGTTTGAGGACTCATTGATTCAGAAACGTGTGTTACTAAGTGAAAGCTATACGTGGTGTTTATATTAAGTTACCTTAAAAGCGATCGTATCTTTCTTTTATATCACGATGAGCAATATTCTTAAAGTTTTCAATCCACCACAATCAACAAATCTTAAAGACAACGAAAATTTTAGTGATTGTCTAAGTTGTGATATCTTCAATTCGATTTTTTTAGTAAGTGGTGGTAGCTATCTTTTAAGTGGAAGAGCAATAAGAAGAGATGCTAAGAAGTTGACTGTTAGTCAGTTCAATGCCAAGCATCCAATTTGGTGGAGAGCTGGACTCAGAGGCCTTGGTGCCGGTGTATTATTCTACGGTATATATAGAAGTGTTGAAACGTATAAAGAATGGAGAGAGCATAAATAAATGAAGTTTATAACTACATATAAGAATATATATTATTTAAATTGTTTTTATTATCAGTATTGGTAGGGAGATTGCAACTGTCTATTTTTATGTTTGAGTTTTGTGTTGGAACAGTCATTACATTTTTTGTCTTTTGTTCAACTATATTTTGTATATTATCATCGTTATTTCTATTAGAGTTATTCTTTGATTCTCGATTTAGTAACTTATCCTTTTTTATCTTTGATTTAATGCTCTTACACCAATGTTTAAAATCAGTATCATATTCATCATTTTTATTATTGTATTGATATATGAAATCATGAGCTAATAATTCATCGATCGAAGATCTATCTTTCGCATCTTTAATTACGCATCTGTTAACAAAATCGTAAAGAGTGTTGGAAAGATTTAAATTCTTTGGTAATTTTGGACTTGGTTCATTTACAATTCTATGTAATAGATCTAATATACCATCAGGAGTATCATTATGACCACCTAGTGGGAATTCACCCGTAATTAATTCTATGATCATTAGGCCTAAGGACCAGACATCACCTTTGGTAGAGTAAAAATTACCTTGAATTCTTTCAGGTGACATATATGTTGATGTGCCAACAAATGTATTTGCAATTGAATAGTTATTATTCAGTTTTTTAGAGACACCAAAATCACAAATTTTGACAAAACCTTTACTATTGATTAATACATTTGAAGGTTTTATATCTCTATGAATAATTTTATAGTTTTTGTATAAGAAAGAAAGGCCATTTAATATTGCGAATGAGATCTTAGAAATTACTAATGGGTTATTCAACCAATTTTTTAACTTCATTTTTTTTAATAGAGCTCTTTTCTGAAAGTTTTTAAATGTTGAAAGTATCTTATCCAAGGATGCACAATCCATATACTCCATAAGTATAATAATGTCATCCGATTTGGAGTGGTTTATGAACGCACCATAGAAATCAATAATATTAGGATGGCGTTCCATACTTTTCATGATAGATAGTTCAGAGATGAGTTGATCTTTCACAATTTGATTATTTTTTTCGATCGGTATTATCTTCTTAGATAATATTTTGGATGTTGGTACATGTAATACTTTCAATACAGTACCAGAATTACCTGAACCAATCTTCCCCAGTTGTAACAGATCGTTTAGTTCATATTGAACAGTATTATTATTTGAGATTTGTTCTGATTCACCGTGTAAATATGATGGTATTATATTGATCTGTTTTGAAAGATCTACAGAGTTTTTTTTGGAATGCAAAGGTCCCGTTGAATTTGTAAGTGATTTGGAATCATTATCTGGGATAGTTAAAGATATGGGAGCAATGTTTGACTGGGGATTGGTGGTTGTATCATTATTGTTCAAGGTCAACTTCTTTAAATTCTTTCTTTGTAAAGTCTTCCTCTGAAACTGGCCCATACCTGGTGTAACTTCATGTTTAAGCATATTTCAAAATGCACTACGTGACTGTCCTTCTTTACTAAGTGTCATTCACTTCTCAACAGCTATCTTCTCTATAGTATTCCTGACACTGCTTTACGCTTCTCTACCTTCTCACTCATATCGAGGTTTTCCAATTTATTTTTCAGTTTTTTCACCATGGCTACGAGATTTGAAACAAGAGCACACACTAAATGCCTAAACGGGACATAATGCCCCTAAATAGAAATTGAGTTGATGGTATATCCCAAACAGGGAACTGTCATATTTTTTAAATTTCCATTCTTGGATATATATACCATATGTGGTAGTTTATATATTAATTGGGCAATAATATCCCAAACAAGAAAAAACCGTATACGGTGATATGTTATTTGTATCACGCTTAACGGAAGACCGGGTCATATTTACCCTCCTATTTTTGAATATTTTTATTTCATTTTCTTGTTGTGAACCTTTATAGAGAAAAAGCTACGAAACGGTCAAATTTTTGTCTAAACACACACAGGAGAAAGTTACTATTGGGTATACATTTTAGTATTTCCAATTAGATATAACTTATCAGCGAAGGAATTACTATTTCTGTCTTTATTTTATATTAATTGTCTTTTTTTTCCCCTTTTATTTATTCATTGTTGTCATTTAACTTCTTTATTTTCTTTGTTTAATAGATTAAAGATATAAGTAAAAAATCCAAAAGAAAGAAAGAAAAATTATTCAATAAAATAGCATAACATGGATAATAATACCGATTGGAAAGCTAATCTAAATATCCCCAAAAAGGACACTAGACCACAAACTGAAGATGTCTTAAATACAAAAGGTAATACTTTTGAAGATTTTTACCTAAAGAGAGAATTATTAATGGGTATCTTCGAAGCAGGTTTCGAAAAACCTTCCCCTATTCAAGAAGAAGCTATTCCTGTAGCTATAACAGGTAGAGATATTCTAGCAAGAGCTAAAAATGGTACAGGTAAAACTGCCGCTTTTGTAATTCCTGCTTTAGAAAAAGTGAAACCAAAAGTAAATAAAATTCAAGCTTTGATAATGGTCCCAACTAGAGAATTAGCTTTACAAACTTCACAAGTCGTTAGAACTTTAGGTAAACATTGCGGTGTTTCATGTATGGTAACTACTGGTGGTACCAATTTAAGAGATGACATTCTTAGATTAAATGATACAGTTCATGTCCTTGTAGGTACTCCTGGTAGAGTATTAGATTTAGCTTCAAGAAAGATTGCTGACCTTTCAAATTGTAACTTATTTATTATGGATGAAGCTGATAAGATGCTATCTCGTGATTTTAAAACCATAATTGAACAAATTCTAATCTTTTTACCAAAAGATCATCAATCTTTATTATTCTCAGCTACTTTCCCACTAACAGTAAAAGAATTCATGGTTAAACATTTAAATAAACCATATGAAATTAATTTAATGGAAGAATTAACATTAAAGGGTATCACTCAATACTATGCTTTCGTGGAAGAAAGACAAAAATTACATTGTTTAAACACTTTATTCTCTAAATTACAAATTAATCAAGCTATCATCTTTTGTAACTCAACAAATAGAGTGGAGTTATTAGCTAAAAAAATTACAGATTTAGGCTACTCTTGTTATTATTCTCATGCAAGAATGAAACAACAAGAAAGAAATAGAGTCTTCCACGAATTCCGTCAAGGTAAAGTTAGAACGTTAGTCTGTTCTGATCTTTTAACAAGAGGTATCGATATTCAAGCAGTCAATGTAGTTATAAATTTCGATTTCCCAAAGACTGCAGAAACTTATTTACATAGAATTGGTAGATCTGGTAGATTCGGACATTTAGGTTTAGCAATTAATTTAATCAATTGGAATGATCGTTTCAATTTATACAAGATTGAACAAGAATTAGGTACTGAAATTGCTGCTATTCCAGCAACTATCGACAAATCTTTATATGTCGCTGATAATATTGATAACGTACCAATCCCATTCCCAATACAACAGCAACAACTACCACCACATCCACATGGACAAATCCCCCAAGTACTTCCACAACAACAAAATAATCCTCAATTTACCCAATTCAACCCACAACAGCAACAACATCCTCAACATCCTCAACAACAAGTACCAAATCCAAATCCAAATCCAAATCAATATCCATATCCATATCCACCACAACTACAACCACAACCACAATTCTAATCAAAACCCAAAAAAAATTATTTTTTTTTTTTTTTTTTTTTTTTATTTTTTTCATAAGTAAAGTAAAAGTTTTTTTTAGTATGAATTTAATCTATTTTCCTTATAAGGTAGAGAGCACTATATTCTATCAAAATAAATAATATATATCAGTATATTAAGTATTATTATACCACTATGTATTAAGGATAGGTTCATATTTCTACCTTCTCTGAATAATTAAAAAGAAAAATCTAAGTCGAAAAGTAATGTCCGAAATCCCAAAGGAAACAATAGCAAGAATATTAACCTCACAACTAAAGGATAAAAACATTAAGTTCTCATCTGAAGTTATAGATTCAATTACTCAATATGCTAATTTATTTATTAAAGAGGCAACGTTAAGATCAATTGAAAATTCTGAACAAGTAGAGAATGGAAATAAAGATGTACATTTATCTCATAAAGAACTTGAAAGAATAATCGGTTTATTATTAATGGATATGTAATGTCCTTTCCATCTTATACATAAACAAAAATTGTTCTTTTAAAAATTAATACAGTGTAACAAGTATAATTAATATAAATAATCTAAAATACAATAAAGGCTTCATCATAAATCAACTAAATTATTATTACTATTCATAGTATTACCCTCATTACCAAAACCATAGCCGGTATGAGATGGCACAACGCTACTACTAGGCAAACCTGTATATTGTCCACTTAAGAATTGATTTGGCTTATTTTCATATTGTCTATACCCAGTACCTTGAGAGTTAATGAATGTACCAGTTTGAGTATGCTGTGCTGGAATTCTTTGTTGTCCTGTGTTACCAAAAGTATCAATACCAGTTCCTGTAGCTAATAATTGATTCAATGCACTATACTTGTCCGTTATTGCTTGATCACCTGTCCTTGTTGGTTTCATTGGTTCTGATGTTGCACGAGTTCTTAATGGAGCTTCCTTTACTACATTCGTTGCCGTTGCCGTTGTTGTAGTATTAGTATTAATATTGGCGTTTGTAGTAGAATTATTACCAGTTTGAAATGAGAATGGATTATTAGTTTGTGCTGCTTGTTGCATCTGTTGTAAGTTCCAAAGCTGTTGCGCTTGTTCTTGTTGTGCTAATAACATTTGTTGTTGTTGTGCCAAAGCAGCCTGTTGTTGTTGAAATTGTAAATATTCTTCTGGTGAAATAGGATTACCAAATATGTCATAGTACATTGGTTGTTGCTGCTGTTGTTGCATTAGAAGCTGTTGTTGTTGCTGTTGCTGTTGTAATAGTTTTAACCTTTCTAACTCTTCTTCTTCCCTCTTTAGTTGCAATTCAGCTTGGCGTTGAGCTTCTAACCTACGTCTTTCTTCTTCTTCACGTTCAGCAGTCAACATGCTTTCACGCTTAGCTCTTCTCATATCTTCATTCTCCTGGTCTTCATTATAACTGCTGCTTCTCTTATATCTTCTACTGCCATCTGCACGGTTTAATTTTCTTTCTTCTTCTAATCTTTCAGGGTCCATTAACAATGAAGTTAATTCCTTCGCTTTAACACGAATAAGCTTCCCCTGATCAATCCCCTCTTCATCATTGTTACTGAACTCTCTTAATGTCTTGACTATATACAGATTATCCATAGCCCATGCAACACAATTTTCGCTTCCAAATCTAACTAGATAATCTAGTAAAGTGATAGATTTTAGAATATGTTTCCAATATTTGCCTTTATCGTTAATCCTTTTACGTATCATATCAGTAATCTCGTAAAAATCAACTTCATTATATGATAAGCTGGCAAGATCAGCTAGCATCTCCAAGTCTGGATTTTCATCATTATTGGCAGTGGCATCTCTCACCAATTTTTGAGTAGAGGAATAACCTTTGACTAAATTCTTTGCAGATCTTACGAAACCTGACATTCTTTCTTCTATTTATATTGACTTATCAGCAGCAAATAAACACAATAAATTAGATAAATGCAGTATATATAATTTAACTAAATAGCAACTTATTCTATAATGGCTGTTTGATTTGGTATGTTGTCAATATAAACACTTTCTAGTTCTTTAAATAGTATAATCGTTTATACTTTTTTTTTTCAGGTTCAAAATTACACATATTACGAATTAAGTGAAGTACTATCATATATATTATAGAGTAAAAGTTGTAGAACATAGCAATCAAACAATCTTGGAAGCATATTTATAACTTTCTAAATATTACATCAAGTACTAGTAGCCTATCCAATTTTTATTCAATTTCACATTCTATTAGCTATACGAAATATCACTCTAACATCATGAATTTTCATAAATATTCACTTTCTAGTAAGTAATTCTAACTAGAAATTAAAGATTACAGCCACAGAATAGCAATTCACTGAGCTAGTCTGACTATAGAACTAACTATATGACCTTTAACTGTAAATTGGCATCAAAGCTTATTCAATATGTCGTTTTTGCTTAGTCAGTGAACGGATCTTTCCATTTTGGGTAATTGCCGGTATAATATCAATCGTGAAAAAAAAAATCAATATAAAAGATAGACAGCTTTGGGAATCAATGCAAGTAGTTGAATTGAATTGTTGTTTGATTTGATATTGAAAGATAGCACTGCCCTTGCAAACTACTCATTTAGAAGAATGTCATCAACTCAAGGTAAACAAATCACTTGTACCGCTGCTGTTGCATATGCTGCTGGAAAGCCATTATCTGTTGAAAAGATCACAGTTGACCCCCCAAAGGCTCATGAAGTTCGTATTAAGATTACAAACACTGCTATTTGCCATACTGATGCCTATACCTTATCAGGTGCTGATCCTGAGGGTGCTTTCCCAGTTGTCTTGGGTCACGAAGGTGCTGGTATAGTTGAAAGTGTTGGTGAGGATGTCTCTACTGTCAAAGTTGGTGATCATGTCATTGCTTTATATACTGCTGAATGTGGTAAATGTAAGTTCTGTAAATCTGGTAAGACTAATCTTTGTGGCTCAGTCAGAGCTACCCAAGGTAAAGGTGTTATGCCAGATGGTACCTCTAGGTTTCACAATATGAAGGGTGAACCATTATTACATTTCATGGGTTGTTCAACCTTTTCTGAATACACTGTTGTAGCTGATGTATCGGTTGTAGCAATTGATAAAGCTGCTCCTCTGGAATCCGTTTGTTTACTAGGTTGTGGTGTCACAACTGGTTATGGTGCCGCCCTTAAAACTGCTAATGTACAAAAAGGTGATACTGTCGCTGTCTTTGGTGCTGGTACCATTGGTTTATCTGTAGTACAAGGTGCTAAGGTTAGAGGCGCTTCCAAGATTATTGTAGTTGATATCAATGATCAAAAGAAACAATGGAGTTTTGATTTTGGTGCCACCGATTTCGTTAACCCAAAGACCGATTTAAAGGATGGTCAAACTATTGTCGATAAATTAATTGAAATGACCGACGGTGGTTTAGATTTTACTTTTGACGGTACTGGTAACACTAAAGTTATGAGAGATGCTTTAGAAGCCTGTCATAAGGGTTGGGGTCAATCTATTATCATTGGTGTAGCTGCTGCTGGTCAAGAAATTTCAACTAGACCATTCCAATTAGTTACCGGTAGAGTATGGAAGGGTACTGCTTTTGGTGGTATCAAAGGTAGATCTGAAATGGGTGGTTTAATCGAAGAGTACCAAAATGGTACTTTAAAGGTGGACGAATTCATAACACACAAGAGACCATTTAAAGAAATAAATAACGGTTTTGAAGATTTACATCACGGTGACTGTTTAAGAACTGTCTTAAACTACTAGGTATTTCTCATATTTCATCTATATAATTTCTTTTATTATATCATGACTATCTTTTTGAAATTTGTTACTAAAGTGAAATTATTTAAAGTGCGATATAGCTCATTAGTATATATTATTAATACAAGAAGTGATGCACCTTTAGTCTTATTTAAGATTTACGACTAACGAATGAATTTATATCTAATGTGTTCATCTTTGCATTTAACTCATTATCACATAGCACCTTTGGATAAAAATGATTATTTTCCATATTAAGAGTTTTTGGACATCTACAGCGAAGACATACTATATTTTTGGCAAAGTTATGATATGTACAAGATCGGCACTTCCAATCGCCTGCCCTAAATGGTATAGTTGATCCATTACCATTAATACTATTATTGGCAATATATTTATTATTCAGATTCATGTTACTTTCAAGCTTACTGTTTCTATTATTCTGTCGATATAGTTGGTTGTGTATATTTGAAACAGGATTTGCCCTAGAATAAAGTTTAGACTTGTTGAATGATATATTATCAACTGCAACATCACTCTGTAAAGAATTGTTTTTAAGAGTGTCGGAATGTGCGGTGAATGTAGACATAGGAAAGAAACATCTGAAACAAGCTGTTCGTCTTTGAAAATTAGAGAAGCCACAAGAAGGACAATTCCAATCGCCAGGTCTAGGTTTATGCTTGCTTTGTGGGAAAGCGGATAATATATCCTCAGCCATTTCTAGAACGGTTAAAGAGGATGGTTGTATTTCAATTATGTGTTCAACTACTCTTGGGTGTTTTGTATTAGTAACATTTGATAAAATAGATTTACCATTGCATTTTAATGCGTTTGATGCTTCGTCGTGGTTCTGAAAGACAACATATCCAGAGATACTGTTTTCTTCTTCGACATAATATTGTTTATTTATATGAAAGAAATTTGTATCATCACTTTCTTCTGTAGCTGTATGATGTGGTATTTCAGTTATATTTTTGAAGGTCCATAATCCAGAAGGTCTTATTCCAAATTGTAAAAACCAGGATTCTAGTTCACTTTGGGTTACATCAGGCGGAATATTATTTATATATAAAACAGGTGAGGCTTCTTCAATAAAAGTTTCAATATCCAAAAGACTATCATATGGATGAGTAAATACAGCATCGATATCATTTTCATTGTCACATTTCTTGTGCAACTGTTTTAACAAACATTCGGTTTTTGCCAACAGTGTAGCCGTATTATCAAATCTTTCCTGTAATTCAAGTGAAATCACCATTTCAGCTATTGATTTGTCCTTTTTGGGTATTTTAGAGTCTAAATAATTTCCAGATGTACTACTGTCGCTGGTTTCTGATATTTGTTTTAGTTTTGGATGACTTACAGACCATTTATGATACTCATTTAACAGATCAAAAAGTTGAGGATATCTAAGGTAATCAGGAAGTGTAATACCCAAATCATTAGCTTGTCGAGAAATCGTAACACGTATGTGCCAAGTAGAATACAGAGAACATAATACAAATTTCTTGTTATGTAGGAACGGTTGTAATACAGTATCAAGCTGCTTTATTGCAGCTTCAAAAGCACGGTCAGCATTATAATTAACAGTGATACAACCTTCATTATTTTCAGAGGTTTTTGGAGAATTTAAAGTTTCAGCATCTATAACTTTATAATGTAGCTCCGAAAGTTTAGTATGATCCTTTGGCTCTTCTATGAGATGCTCGGTAACAATTTCCAATATTATATAATACATGGTATTTTTAGACTATTCTAATTTTAATTTCCGCAAATATCAACCCAATCTTTGTAATATATTGTTTATAGAAATTTTAGCCTAGTTGTCTATATTTGAGTGTGTCGAATGTGTATTATACTCTTTTAGTCCAAAGACTTTTCCATTTCAAATACTGATCTTTATTGTCATACTCATCGCTTTTTTTCATTTTGCTACATCAAAAAAACTTGACATCAAATATCAGAAATCAGTATTATTTAATCACAAAATAAAACTAAAATAATGAAATACCTCTTGTTTTAAATTGTTATTGACGTTTGACAGTGTATCCATTGTGTATAATATCATTAGTATACAAGAAATATTTACGATTTTTATATGGGGTATTATTCATACTTCCTGGTCAGGATGATCATATAATTAGTCTGAACTATCCCCTTCACTAGATAGTTCACCACCGAAAACTTGCTCTTCTTCTTCTTCTTCTTCTTCTTCTTCGTCTTCGTCTTCATCATCATCATCTTCATCTTCATCTTCACCATCATCCTCATCCTCATCATCCTGAGCTGATCCAGAATTGTCCTTAGGTAGTTTTCCTTGATATTCATTCGTCACACCATCTTTATGTTGCTTTAACCACATTTCTTTCCAGGCTACTATACGATCTACATTATTCTCCATATCTTCAGTGGTATTACTTTGTAATTCAACTATAATCTCTTGTTCATATGAATCTAAAGCATTTTGTAAAACAACACCCATTATTTCTGCATCCATATTTTCTTCAATTTTGGAATTATGATAACCTCTACCATTTAATCTATCATACAAAATAGAGTTATCACATCTTAGCACAACTACTAAATCTATTAATCTTTCTGGAAATACATCATTGACATGCCAATCTATAATACTCTTCCCCTGACGTAACAATGGTTCTAATTCATCCAATAATATGTCTTCATCAACAATATGAGATTTACGTTCTTCATCATACCCATCAAAACATTTATGTTTTTCAGCAAATTCCGATATATTATAATAGTTATAATCTTTCAACTGACGTTGTAATAGTTCACAAGTTGTAGACTTACCACATCCAGGGGTCCCCGTAATTAGTAAATTTGGAGTATATCTTCTAGACTCAACCATTATCCTCCTGACTTCAAACTATTCCTAGCCTGCCTCAATCAAATGAATATGTAAATATAAAAGCTTTGCAATTTTCCAGCTCATCTCTTCTAAATCTAAAAGACATAATAAATTTTTTTCACTTTTGAGAATTCGAGAAATGAATTTTTCAAAATGATAAAAAAAATAGTTTTCAGAAATTTGCAGGGTCTTTAAGACACAATCAAGTTATTTCAAGAAACCTACAAAATATCTTATTTTTTATTTTGATTTATCAAGTACAGAAATAGATTTAGAATTTTACATTCAAAGTAAAAAACAGCAACAATAATGGAGAAGTTCGGTTTAGAAGGTTTAGTTCCTTTAATAAGACAAAATGACCCAGATTTAGCAAATAAGTATGACCATTCTGTGACAATAGGGACAGATTTAAGCTCAATGTTGCACTCATTGGGGATTCCTAGTGATGGGAAAAGACATCGAGTGTTGGATACATTTCAGTCACCCTGGGCTGAGACTTCAAGAAGTGAGGTAGAGCCTAGGTTTTATATACCGGATTCTTTTCTTAATATTCCAGATGTCCTACAATCTAAGGTAACGCCACCTTCTTTCGATTCAGTACAGATGGACCAACAAAGAGTAGCGCTTTTTCAAGACGAAACTCTCTTTTATTTATTCTATAAACATCCTGGTACGGTCATTCAAGAATTAACATATCTAGAATTAAGGAAGCGTAACTGGAGGTATCATAAAACATTAAAGGCTTGGCTAACAAAGGATCCAGTAATGGAACCTGTAGTATCTCAAGATGGGCTTAGTGAAAAAGGTTCATATGTTTTCTTTGATCCTCAAAGGTGGGAGAAGTGTCAAAGAGATTTCTTACTTTTCTATAATGCTATAATGTAACATTGCTATGTAATTATATATATCCTACGTATGAGAATAAAATTTTCAAGCATCTCTATAAACTATTCTTAAGCTAGATTATAGATTTCTATTCCATTGAGATTTTTCTTACTAATTATAATATATTTTATATACACGTAAATTCTTTTATCTTTCTATTCATAAATATTTATTTATCTTTTCACAGCATGGTATCTCTTACCTCTAAATCCTGCAATATACATGTTGAATTGATATACTTCTTGAGGATTCAAATCGTTTAATTCCCATTTCGTACTACCAAATACATTTTTAACAGGTTTCATTAGGACATCTACCTCTTTCCCGTATTGTTCCTTTAAGATTTTAACATCATTTGATAGATCTACCTCATTGAAACCAGTGGTAAATACAGCACATTTGGTATCCAATAAAGCTTTTATGGTGTCGCCCATCCAAGTACCTTTAGTCTCGGGGGAAGCATAACCGGGATGGAAAGTGAAGAACACATCATTATATGGATCGTAAGGAAAGAAATCACCGGTATTATGAATATCATGGAAAAACTGAGGATGGTAGACTAATGATAATGTATCATCGACTTTCTTTCTCAGTGGATTTGTCTCAGAAACTTGAGATAGGTCTTCATTAACTTGACATTCTGGGCCAATAAAATGAATTTCAAACTTTTGCAAAGGAAATAAATACTGTAATTGTTTCCAAACATGTCCCGGTAGTTGACTCTCTGCTCTCGCTCCAAGAATAAAAATTCTCATGGGAGTATCGTTAAATGATATGATCTTGTTTGGAGGTGGGAATAAAGTATAACGAAGGGCAGCAATCGATTTTAACCCTTCTAAAGTAATAGGACCTCTAGGAAATAACGAATAAGGAGAAAATTGATGTAGGACGGAAGCTATTGTTATAGGATAGCTTAACATTTTAGTTACTGTGGCCAATTGAAATTCAGTATCCATTGAATAAAAAGACCTAGTATAGAAATATAAATCCCAATTCTGTAAATTAACAGCACGCTCATGGTGCTGACCATCTGGGAAGTTAAATTCAGGGAAAGCTCTGCCACTTCTTAGATCGTGCTCGAATATGTTTACTTTTTTCAATTTATCGTAAATCTTGTTTGTATGATAGTATGTATCCATTTCCCAAGCTTCTTTGGAGTGGTGAGTAGGAATTCCAGATATTGGACATGTATATCTAATTTCTTTACCAGTGACAGGGCATTTAGCAAGAGCTTTAATTCTTGCAGCCCTTTCACGTAAGTCAGCAGAAGGTGATTGCTCCCAAGGATGAAACCTGTTTGATATTTGAGGTTCATCTGGAGACACAGATGGCTCTAAACCCAATGCGTTTCTTACGAACCCAACTAGATTTCTTTTCTGGTATAGATTTGATACATTGGCGTATCTGAAAGAAGGTCTTTGAAGTATATACGTAGATCTATGCAAATACATATTTATGAAATCTAGTATGTTGTTATGGCAGTATTTTTTATTGTTTCTGATAGTTTTTAGTATTCTTAGAGAAGGCCTTAGTGCATAATATGTCGTATCACAAATAAGGCAACAGGAAAAAAATCAGTAGAATACGGTAAGAATTTGTAATCAAAAATAGATTAACTTGGTGGTTCCTAGTGGTATGTACTTATCAATTCACAATAAATTAGTTTTTCGGTAAGACACTATCACACTATCTCGTTTAAGAAGCGTTGTTAACTATCGAGGGGTCGTTATTTTTTTAGTTTTTTGGTATATAAATTGTTTATATGAATATATTGTAATACTGTGAAATTTTCCATCCTCGGGTTGCATTTGCAACAAACAAAAAATGACAATAATATGGGGAAATATGGAAAATTAAGTTATCGATTGTGCAGTGGGGAAAAGTCTTAAGTGTTATATGTATAAATAATATATAAGTTTCTATTAACCTTGAACATGAGTTTGATTTTGATATAGCTCTACAATCTGTTCTGAGGATGTAGCATCTTCGACGCCTTTATCTTCTCTCAAACGAAGGAATCTCGGGAAACGTAACGAAACACCTTTGTTGAGTACAGCATTACCAGCTTTATAAATAGGTGATAGAGATAAATCAGCAACGAGAACTTCAAACAGTAACGTTGGTTCAAACCATACGTCTGGTTGAGCACTTGAGTCATAGATATAAGTTGCCTTTGGGCCATCAATTTCTGTTGGAGTAAGCCTCTTGTATAAATCTGTTAACAGTTCATCAGAAAATCCAGTACCAATCTTACAGGCTGTTTCAAATTCACCAGTATCTTGATTGTAACAGCCTAGCAGGAACCCACCATAAGTACCAGTTCTCTTACCTTTACCGTAATACGCACCGATAACACATAGATCCAATGAATCACCTACACCTTCTAGGTAATCCTTCTTCAATTTCAACCAATTTCTTGATCTCTTACTTGGTTCATAATGAGATTCAGGACCATCTAACATTTTGACCATCAAACCTTCACATGAATCCTTGACTGATTGATCCAAGAATTTTTGTAGCTCATCGAAATTAGTAGTAGATATTTCAGTGGCATATTGAAATTCTCCTTTCACTTCGTCTGTTACAGATTTCAATATTTCTCTTCTTTCTCTTAGACTCAAATTAATTAAATTATTATCATTTACACGAAGTATATCGAAGGCAAAGAGACAGATTCTAACTTTTATATCATTAACATCAACGTCTTTACGTTTTCTAGTACTTAGTACTTGAAATGGTAAAATCTTTTGTTGTTCTTTATCCCAAGCAACAGCTTCACAATCCAGTATCATTGACTTTGTTTCATTTGTATCCTTTACAAAATCTCTTATATGAATTTCAGGGTATCTTTCAGTCATATTTTCACCATTACGAGAATATATTCTCATCGAACCATCACTTAATAAATGAACTTGAGCTCTTTCACCATCATATTTATATTCACAAGTAAACATTTGATCTTGAAATCTATCTAAAATTTCATTAATTGCCTTTGTTGGTTTAGCAAGCATAGGTTTTAAAGGTATACCAGGTCTTAAAGAGCAATGTTTCTCTAATTCCATAATTCCATTATCTAGACAAGCATTAATTACAATTTCATAATTAGGTACTTGACAGAATGCATCTCTAATTTTCTCTTCTGCTTTTTCAATTAGTTCCATACTTGGATTAATTGATTCATTATATTCATTAATTAATAAAGCCTTTGAAAGGGATATAAGTACTGTCTTTTCAGCTAGACCAATTCTTAATTTTGATTCTAGTGATCTTATTAAGAATTTAGCCTCTACACCTTCACAAGCGGTTAACATTTTTTTTATTAATCTAATTTTTTTAGTTTGAGAATCTTTACCTTGAGTGGAAGCGATTGATCTTAAATTTTGGAAAACTTCACCTACAGTTAATGGTTTTGGTTTGAACATTGTTGGTTGAACATTCCTTGCATCCATTGCAATTTGACCTAAATCACCAATTTCTTTATATGTTAATTTGATTTGTTGTAAAGATTTCCCACATGATTCACTAATAGTTTTCATTAAGAGGCCTTCACCTAGACCTAATTCTAAACCTGGTAAATAATCTGGTCCTAATTTATTAATGAATAAGTAAGTAATTGGAATAAGATTTCTTGTATCTTGTTTCATTACTTTAATAAAGAAATCTGAACAGAGTTGAATAATTTGTAAACGAGAAGAAATAGCTTCAATATCTTGAAATAATTTACAAACCTCTGCATATGGTACTTTACAAAAGAATGGAATCGTTATATCGGGTCTTTCTATATCAATTTTATTTTCTAATTTTGGCTTCTTTAACACTGGTTGATCAATGGTTTGGGAAGAGTTCAATGGAGTTGCAGTTACAGTTGAATTTGGGGTAGAAGAAGGTGTAGGTGTCTTTGAACTTGATTCCTTTGATGTATCATTTTTAACAGAAGAAAAGAATCTCGCGAGTGTTGCTTGTTTCTTACTATTTGGTTGTGATGACATGATAGATCTAGTGGTTATCGTATTAAAAGGTTTAATCCTCCACATATCAAAAATCACTAGAACCAAAATGATTTACAACAAGTAATAAATACTTTTACTTAAATCCTTCTATATACACTTTAAAATTGAAAAAAAAAGAAAACTGTTATGCCCTACCATAATAAAATTTACGCGTTTTTAAATAAGTTGCAACGCGTAAGAAATAAAGAGTGATGTGCAAGAATGATACCAATAATGAAATCAACTAGAACTAGAACTAGTCCTACGTCATAATATAATAAATTGATGACTATATAAAGATGGACCCTTTTTGTAAGGGACCATAAAAATGTATAATGACCCAATACAAATGAGAAAGGATAAAGAGTGACCTGGAAAAAAAAACCGCTATACAGGGTACTTACATCATATATAATTAAGGGAGGGGGGTTAGCATATAGAAGTAGCTATATATATATATATATATGTGTGTGTGTGTGTATGTATAAATATAGAAACAAGAAACAGTTGCTGCTACCAGAGACGAAAACAGCATACACACACACACACACACACCAGAATGCCTATCGACAGAGAACAATACTTATCGCATACAATGCTTGATACAGAGGAGGCCATTGGATACTCACTGTGTCCACTAAGAGACGCCCACAGCCATCATTTTTGCCTTGCGCTACAAGATTCGCAAGGTTTCCACTGGAACCAGGATCGTTTTGTCACAGGGTACACGCAACAGTATCGGGCTGAATACCGCACGGAGACGCCTGTTAGGAAGCCCGCATATAGCCCCCTGCAAAATTACACTAATTGCAACGGGGCAGCCGCAGAGGACGTTTGTGTGCGGGAACAATGCCCGGAAGATAGTCGCTTTCAAGCTCTTGCGGGGTAGTCGGGCATTTGTTTCATTATCTGGGGCCAATGGAAAGAGGGGAGGTTTTCTCACCCCCGCATTACTTTTTGGATTTTCTTATCTTTGAAATGTGCTCGGCGGTTATTTCCAGTTTTTTTGCAAGCTTAATTGTAACTTTAAAGAGATCAATGTGGGTCAGAATAATCAATCCAGTGTTCAGGGAGATTTCAAACTGACGGGATGAGATAGCTTTCTTTTAAAGGGTATGTTATTTAAACTGAGGAATATTGGTTCCTGGAAAATGATTTTTTGTCTTCTTTTCCTTTTATTCCATTTCATTTCATTTCTTTATATAATCATATCTACTATTTAAAAAAACATATCTATATATACTTACATATGCACGATGCCTGAAAAAATTGGTTTATACGATCCTGTGAATGAACATGATGCATGCGGTGTAGGTTTTATTTCTACCGCTAAGAATCAATCATCACATGAAGTCCTTCAAGATGCAAAATTGATTCTTTGTAATATGACACATAGAGGTGCTTCTTTAAAGAATGGTAGTGGTGATGGTGCCGGTATTTTATTTAATTTGTCTTTACCTTTCTTTAGTTATAAATTTAATAATTTTAATTTATTACAAGATCAATTTGCAACTGGAAATTTCTTCTTTTATAATATACTATATTTTAATCCAATTCTATTTAAAAATTTAGCAAATTCTTTCAATCTAGATATTATTGATTGGAGAAAAATTGAAACAATTGATAATATCCTTCCAAATGATTCAAAATCAAATCAACCATATATTTTACAACCATTGATTATATCATTGCATAAGACCGATTCTTTAAATTTTCAAAGAAATTTATTCTTCTTAAGGAAAAAAATTGAATCTTTATTACTGAAAAATTGTTATATTTGTTCTCTAAGTAATAAAATTATCATATATAAGGGACAATTGACACCAGCCCAATTATTCCCATACTATTCAAATGATTTAAATGATCCTCTTTTAAAAGTTCATATTGCTTTAGTTCATTCAAGATTTTCAACAAATACTTTCCCATCTTGGGAAAGAGCTCAACCATTAAGATATATCGCTCATAATGGTGAAATTAATTCTCTTCGTGGTAACAAGAATTGGTTTCATTCAAAGGAAAATTTAATGTCTGCAAAATGGTTAAATAATAACAATAAGCATATCTTCCCCATTATAGATAATGAAGGTTCTGATTCCGCTTCTTTCGATAATGTATTTGAATTTCTCTTATTAAATAATATTTTATCTATTCCGGAAATTCTTATGCTTATGGTCCCTGAAGCATATCAGAACAACTCTAATATCTCTAAGGATTTAAAATATTGGTATCAATGGGCTTCTTGTATCATGGAACCTTGGGATGGACCAGCTCTTTTAACTTTCACAGACGGTGATTATATTGGAGCAACTTTAGACAGAAATGGTTTGAGACCTTGTAGATATTATATTACAAATGATAGTAAAATTGTCTGTGCATCAGAAGTTGGTCTACTACCAAATATTAAAAATGACTCTATTATTAAGAAGGGCAAATTAAAACCTGGAGATCTTTTTTTAATCAATACTGATAATAATAACATCATAGACTCTAATATCTTAAAGGATTCAATTTCTAAGAAGAATAATTTTGAAAATTGGTTTCAGAATAATTCAATCAATATAAACAATTTAACAAATAATTATTTATCCTCTATGAAATCTAATGAATTATCAAATGATGATAATAATAATAATAATAACACAATAATCAACATAAGAGATGATCCAAAATTATTAGCAAATGCATACACCTGGGAACAAATCTCTTTACTATTATCACCAATGGCCCTCACAGGTAAAGAAGCACTAGGCTCAATGGGTAATGATACTCCATTAGCTTGTCTAAATGAAAAACCCGTATTACTATATGAATATTTTAGACAGTTATTCGCTCAAGTTACTAATCCTCCTATCGATCCTATCAGAGAAGCAAATGTTATGTCTTTAGAATGCTTCGTTGGACCTCAAGGTAACTTATTGGATATCAATCAATATCAATGTAAAAGATTATTCTTAGACTCTCCAATCCTTACAGAAACTCAATTTAATGCAATAATTAATATTGAAAAATTTTATGAAAATTGGTCTATTGGTTATATCGATATAACTTTCTCCAAAACGTTAGGTCTAACGGCTTATAAGGATAAAATCTTACAAATACAATCCTTAGCAAATGAACTTATCATCAACCAAAATAAAAAAATCTTAATAATATCTGACAAAAACTTAAGCAAGGATACCATTTCAATATCATCATTAATTGCAATTAGTTCAATTCATCATCATTTAATCAAGACTAAAAATAGATCAAAAATTGCTCTTATCTTAGAGTCCTCAGAAGCTAGAGAAATTCATCATTTTTGTCTCTTACTTGGTTATGGTTGTGATGCTATTTATCCTTATTTAGCAATGGATCTACTAATAAATTTAAATACTCAAAGTCTTTTACAAAATTCTTCTGATGATGATGATAAACAATCTCCTTTGACAAATTCAAAAATAATTGAAAACTATAAGAATGCTATCAATAGTGGAATATTAAAAGTAATGTCTAAATTAGGTATTTCTACTCTAACATCATATAAAGGAGCACAATTATTCGAAGCTCTTGGTTTAAATGATTCTGTAATAAACTTATGTTTTACGGGGACTCCATCAAGAATTTCGGGGGTTGATTTTGATTATATTGCTCAAGATGCATTCTCATTACATGGAAAGGGTTATCCATCTGAAAAGATTCCATTCGCATTATCTTCAAATTTAAATATTCTTAACAATGGTGAATACCACTGGAGACATGGAGGAGTTAAACATATAAATGATCCGACAGCTATTGCTAATTTACAAGATTCAGTAAGAAATAAAAACGAGTTAGCTTGGGACAATTATATTAAGACTGAAATGGACATTATTAAAGATTGTACATTAAGAGGTTTACTTGAATTAGATTTTGAAAATTCAATTCCAATCTCCATAGATGAAGTAGAACCTTGGAATGAGATTGCTAAAAGATTTACATCTGGAGCTATGTCGTATGGTTCTATTTCAAAAGAAGCTCATTCTACTCTAGCTATTGCAATGAACCGAATGAATGCCATGTCAAACTGTGGTGAAGGTGGTGAAGATGCTGAGAGGTCAATTGTAAAACCAAATGGTGATACGATGAGATCAGCCATAAAACAAGTCGCTTCTGCCAGATTCGGTGTCACATCATTTTACTTATCTGATGCTAATCAATTACAGATTAAGATTGCTCAGGGCGCTAAGCCTGGAGAAGGTGGAGAATTACCTGGTCATAAAGTTTCACAAGATATTGCAAAGACTAGACATTCAATTCCAGGTGTCGGTTTAATTTCTCCACCACCACATCATGATATTTACTCCATTGAAGATTTGAAACAATTAATATTTGACTTGAAATGTGCTAACCCTAAAGCTGATATATCAGTAAAACTAGTCTCAGAAGTAGGTGTTGGTGTCGTCGCTTCAGGTGTAGCTAAGGCAAAGGCTAATCATATTACAATATCAGGTCATGATGGTGGTACCGGTGCTAGTCGTTGGACTTCAATTAAATATGCTGGTCTTCCTTGGGAATTAGGGCTTTCAGAAGCACAACAAACTTTGGTATTGAATGATCTAAGAGGTGATGTGATAATACAGACTGATGGGCAACTAAGAACTGGTTTTGATATTGCTGTAGCAACATTACTAGGTGCAGAATCATATACTTTGGCCACTATACCACTAATCGCTATGGGTTGTGTAATGTTAAGGAAATGTCATTTGAATTCTTGTGCTGTAGGTATTGCTACTCAGGATCCATATTTAAGGTCAAAATTCAAAGGACAGCCTGAACATGTTATAAACTTCTTTTATTATTTGATTAATGATTTAAGGAAAATAATGGCAAAGTTAGGATTTAGAAAAATTGAGGATATGGTTGGTCAAGTTGAGAAATTAAAAATGAGAAAAGACTTGAACCGAAAAAATTGTAACATTGATTTATCTTCTGTTTTAACTCCATCTAATAAAATTCGAGAGAATGCTTCAATTAGATACATCGGTAAAAAATCAGAATGTTCCTCTGCAACAAACAATATAGACTTTAAACTAATCATTGAAGCCAAGAATGCTATATTATATGGCGAAAGAGTACAACTACCATCTATTGAACTTGTTAATACTGATCTTACTATCGGTACTAGGCTATCTTACCATGTATCAACTAAATATGGTGAACAAGGTTTACCTGATAATTCCATTGTATGTAATTTTACTGGTTCTGCTGGACAATCATTTGGAGCATTTTTAGCACCAGGAATTACTTTTAAGTTAACTGGTGATGCAAATGATTACGTCGGTAAAGGGTTAAGTGGTGGTATAGTGATCATCAAACCTTCTCATATCCTCGCAGATAAAAGCTCTGAGAACATTATTATTGGTAATACATGCTTCTATGGAGCAACATCTGGATTGGCTTTTATTTCAGGAGGTGCAGGTGAAAGGTTTGCTGTTCGTAACTCTGGTGCCACTATAGTTATCGAAAATATATACGGTAATAATGCTTTTGAGTATATGACTGGTGGTTGTGCTATTATATTAGAGAAATTTGATTCATTGAATGCTTTTTCTGGTGCAACGGGAGGTATAATATATTGTTATCATGACAATTTTGACGAGTTTACCTCCATTGTTAATACTGAAACTGTAGATATTGAACATTTATGTGCGGATGATAACGATGCACAATTGGTCAAACATTTGATTGAACAACATTATTCTCTTACTTTATCAAATGTCTCCGAGAAGATTTTAGCTAATTTTACTAACTATATGAAGAATGTCCTAAAAGTTATTCCAAAAGATTATAAGAAAGTACTGATGGAAAAGGAAAAGCAAAGCTTAAAAGCTGATTGTGATAATACAATCACTTCGAATACCACCGGTTCAAATTCTTTGTATTCATTTTCTTCTGAGAAGTCAACTCTTAATGAAGACAAACTGTTAGATTTAGAGGATTATATGAAGCCATTGAAAATAGACAAAACTTCTCAATCAAAGCATAACTTTGTAAGGTATACCCGTGTGTCATCTAAAAATAATTCTGTAAACCAAAGAATTTACAAATCCAAATGGTCAGAATTTTCCACCCATCTCACAAAGTCTGAAACAAAACAACAAGCATTACGTTGTATGGACTGCGGAACTCCATATTGCCAATCTAATGAACAGTATGGATGTCCAGTTTCTAATATGATTCCTCAATTTAATAAAATGATTGTTGCTAATGAATGGAAACTAGCATTAGAAACATTATTGCAAACGAATAATTTCCCAGAATTTACTGGGAGAGTTTGTCCAGCACCTTGTGAAGGTTCGTGTACTTTGGGTATCATTGAAGAACCGGTGGGTATTAAAAGTATTGAAAAAGAGATCATTGAAATGGGATTTAAGAAAGGATGGATAAAACCACAAATCCCAAAATGTCGAACCAATAAAAGAATTGTTGTTATAGGTTCTGGACCTGCCGGATTAGCATGTGCTGAACAACTCAACAAGGTTGGTCATAATGTTACTATCTTGGAACGAAATGATCGATTTGGGGGCCTACTGATGTATGGTATCCCTAATATGAAACTAGATAAAACAATAGTTGAGAGAAGAATTCATCTAATGCAAGCTGAGGGAATTAAATTTGTCAGTAATATTGATGTTGGAAAGGATATCTCTATTCAAGAATTAAAAAAGAGTTATGATGCCGTTGTGTTCGCGATTGGTAGTACTATCCCTCGAGACTTGAATATAAAAGGGAGATCCTATAAAAATATAGAATTTGCTATGAGCCTGTTAGAGGCTAATACTAGATCTTTATTGAATTCTAATGGATATAAAGATGATATTGAGATAGAAAAGAAAATTAAAGGTAAAAATGTAATCGTCATTGGAGGAGGTGACACTGGGAATGATTGTATTGGAACTGCAGTGAGATACGGAGCCAAAAGTGTCATTAACTTTGAGCTATTACCAGAACCATGCAAAATTAGAGATGAAGGTACGAACCCATGGCCACAATATCCGAAAGTTATGAAGATTGATTACGGTCACGAAGAAGTTAAAGCACATTACGGTAATGACCCTAGAGAATATTGCATTTTAAGTAAAGAGTTTATTGGGGACGTTGAAACTGGAGAAGTGACTGGTATTAAGACAGTTAAAGTGCAATGGAAGCGGGATGATAACAATAAATGGTACATGGTAGAAGTTCCTGGTACTGAAACCGTTTATAAATCCGATTTGATATTATTATCAATGGGATTTACAGGTCCTCAATTAGTAGAAGAACATGAGTTTGAAAAGACGCCTGCCGGTACTATCAAAACCATGGATAAGAGGAATGGGCATTCATACCAAGTCAAGAATGAAAGAGAGAATGTATTTATTGCTGGGGATTGTAGACGTGGACAATCCTTAATTGTGTGGGCTATTGAAGAAGGTAGAAAATGTGCGAAGGCTATTGATGAATTTCTAAAGGATGACGGTATGAAGAGTAAATTGCCATCTGATGGAGGGCTAGTTGAAAGAGATTACAATTTATTGATCAGATTAGAAACGGTTAATTAAAAACAGATAAACAATTATTACTAATATATAGTTTTTATTAACATTAATTAAATTAAACAAAAATACTACGTAGACTTGACCAAAAGCCTTTATTATTTTTCTTATTGTGAATATTATTATTATTAGCATTATTAATAGATTTAGATTTAGATTTAGATTTAGATTTAGAACTCTTAGTAGTTGCACTTACCTTCTGATCTAAGTCATTTGTTACATTCCTAGAAAGTTTCTTCTTTAAACTTGCAAGAGGTTGAAGGTCATTACTATTAGTAGAGTGTAAACTGGGACTACCTACAGGAGAGACGATATTACCAGCACCACCTCTTCCAATTACAATTGGTTGATAGGTATTGCCCGCATTAGAATGTTGTGGTTTTGAAAACGATTTAGTCTTAGATAACCGTATCCTTTCAGTCTTAGTTGGTGTGATAGTATTGTCATTATTATTTTTTTCATTGGTTGTAGGTTTAATTATATCTGGATCCATCTCATCATCTGTATTGTCACAGTTATCCTTTTCACTATTATCTATATGATCTGGATCAGACTCCATTGATGCTTCTTCCACATCTTGGGCTTTCCTTGTCAATTTTGGATTGGTATTTCTTCTCATATTGCCTGCACCTCCCCTGCCAGTAGAATAGACAGGAGATAAGATACTAGGAGTCTGAGAGCCTTGAGGTATCAATTTAGGGGAGGCCTTTTCGTTTGAATCACGAATATTCCCAGCACCTCCTCTCCCTGTGGAAACTCGATACTGAGCCATTTGTATGAACTTTAAATCTTATATATGTTTTTTTTGTTGGGCTTATTGCTACACCTAATTCTTGACTCTTTCTTCTATCTTCGCAATAACAGTTTTTTCTATAAAAAAAAATTTTAAAAGCAGAAGTAAGTTTGAAATAATTATCCTTTTATACCAATACAGATCACTAAACCTGTTGATATACTACTGCAGCTAACAACACCAGTGATAACCAGCAAGACACGGGCAAGATACCAGATAAGACCTCTTTATCTTATCTGAAAAGTTCTTCACTGAAATGCTCGAAGCCTCGCGATAACGAAAAAAACAGAAAAAAAGACAATTGTGCGTCATGACAAATTGGGAAACTCGAAGACATAAAAGAGCAAATCATCAGGAATGAGAGGGTTCAAGTGAGGACCCGGCTGTCAGTGCTGTCTCAAGATAATAGGGCCATGGTTCACAACAGTTCAAGTGCGAGGGAATATTGAACGGTACGGGTCGATGACCGACTAACATCCTATTTGTCGATGATTAACGTGGGGAACCCCTGCGACCCCTTTACCGGAAGGATCTTTCTCGTGGGCGGCACAGTTAACTTGGAAGGAAGATGAGTTTTTATGTAAACATCTCATTTTGCTGGACCATATATAAGGAACCTCTACTGGTTGTTGGGTATATACTCTGACTAGTTGGTGGTATAAGGCATGTAAAATTGTATATAGATAGCTATATATGTATATGATTTGGAAAGGTTAAGAAAAAAATGTTTAGACAGATTTTAGGCAAGAGGTTGCTTTCAACTGGAAGTAAAAGGTTTGCCAGTACAACAGCTGCATCTGATGCAGCAAGGGTATTCATACCTTCATGGTTTAAGTATGCTTTTGTCTCTACTTCTTTTGCTACGCTGGGATACTTATATTCAGATATACGATATAAGAGACAACAAGAACTGGAAAAAGAGATGAAACGTATATCTGATCAATCAACACTACCGTTGGATCAGGTCAAGAGCCCGAATTACAATACCAACAAAGAAGATATCGATCGATTAGTAGGTGAACTTAAAGTTTTGCTTCATAATAATGAAGAGAATTATTCATTTTATGATCCAGATTTAATGTCTCACTCTGATTCATATTTCAACACATATCATAGAGCTAATCCAGATCAAGAACCAGTCATGATTGTGTATCCTCATTCAACTAGACAAGTTTCACAAATTGTTAAACTATGTAACAAGTATAACGTTCCAATAGTACCTTTCTCTGGTGGTACTTCTTTGGAAGGGCATTTCTTACCTACAAGACAACCAACTGTAAGTATCGATGTCTCTAAGTTTATGAATAAGATCTTGAAATTTAATAAATTAGATCATGATATCCATGTACAAGCCGGTTTACCATGGGAAGAGTTAAATGAATATCTAAATAATAATGGATTTCAATTTGGATGTGATCCAGGTCCAGGTGCTCAACTAGGTGGATGTGTAGCAAACTCATGCTCTGGAACAAATGCCTATAGATTTGGTACTATGAAAGAAAATGTTATTAATCTTACCGTTGTATTGCCAGATGGTAAGATTATCAAGACTAAGAAAAGACCCAAGAAATCTTCCGCTGGTTATAACTTAAATGGATTATTTATTGGGTCAGAGGGTACATTAGGAATTGTCACTGAAGTCACAGTGAAATGTCATATTTTACCTAAATTTGAAAATATTGCTGTTATTTCTTTCCCTAAGATAAGTGACGCTGCCAATTGTTCAAATAGTTTTATTGAAAATGATATTATTTTAAACGCTATGGAACTTTTAGATGATAATATGATGCGCTTGATCAATCAGATTGGTTCTACTTCTAGAACTAACTGGTTAGAGTCACCAACTCTATTTTTAAAAGTTAGTGGTAGATCTCAAACAATCATAGATGAATTGTTAACTCATATTCAAGCCATATCTAAAGAGAATAACGCAATCAAAGTGGAAATTGCGAAAGACTCAGATGATAAGTTTCAATTGTGGGAAGCTAGAAAAGTTGCATTGTGGTCTGTATTAGATTCAGGTAAGTCTGTGAAACCAACAGCTAAACTTTGGACTACAGATGTAGCAGTTCCTTTGTCAAGCTTTGCTAAAGTGATCCAAGAAACTAAAATTGAAATGGACAAGAGTAAATTAATTAACGCCATAGTAGGACATGCTGGCGATGGTAATTTCCACGCATTTATTGTTTATACTGATGACCAAGAGCGTGAAAAGTGTGAAGAACTTGTGAGTAATATGGTTCAAAGGGCATTAGATCATGATGGTACCTGTACTGGTGAACATGGTATCGGACTAGGTAAGAGAAAATATTTAGAAAAGGAATTATCTAGTGATACTATTGATTTGATGAGAAAGATAAAATTTGCTATTGATCCAAAGAGATTATTAAATCCTGATAAGATATTTAAAATTGATCCATTAGATAACAAATAGATTTTTATTTTGCTTATACAAGTACTTTTAACTTCTATGCACTTACGTAACGATGTTAATTTTTAATTTAAAACCACATTTATGAACAGATTTGATGAGTTTATTCTCAGAACATTTCAAACCCAGTTCTTCTGTCAGATCTTCTAAGGTGACATCATTGACTTTATGAATTATTCTTCTAGCATATATAACTTTTTTTGTTTTTTTCCTTGTACTTTGTGCTTTTGTTAATTCTATTATTTTCCTTTCTAATTCGAAAATTCGAGACATCAAAATATGCTCTGCTATATTTTTGCTTATTTTACTAGTATAGTACTTATCTTCCCTCAGTTTTTTTATTATAAGAAGAGATTGTTGCTTGAAAGCTTTAAACTCATCAATAAATGAAGACATCATATTTTTTAAAGCTGATTTGTTGTTCCGGCAAAGTGGTTTTATAAAGAGCATCTTATTTTCATGATGATTATAGGAGAATATGCCTCCAGAGCTGAAATATATATTACTTTTCAGTACTGTATTTAAAGAATTAATAATACTGTACATTATGTTCTTATTTATAACTGCCTGTATGTTTTCATAGTTTTTTAAAAAGTATATAATTTGTACCTTTCCTGTAATATTTCTATTTGTTTTTGTTTGTCACAAATGTCTTTTGTCATCTTCATCTTCATTATTTAATTAAAAAAAAGAAAAAAATAATAAAACTATAGAAACATTTTTTACAAGCTTACTAGTTTCATAATATCATAACTTTATCAACATAATATGAACTGTTAATTTATAATTAATGAAGAACTTTCATAATATTATAGACCTTTATCGTTTTGCTGACATCTAAATTTTCCGGTTGCGGTAACTGAAAAATGTATCGATGAAATTTTAAAAATTTAGAGACAAGTTAATTACAGGCTATTAAGAAATATGTGAGTCATTTCAATGCATACACAACATAAAAACTCTTATTATTTGCTTTCTTTGGCTGATCGTGAATAGATAACGGTGGTATACATTTTGTGAAGCAATAAAAGGATACAATATGTCCACAAAACTACTGCTCAAACCCCATTATCCTGCGATTTTCAACCAAAGTCGTTGCACTTTGAACTTACTCAAAGTCAATAAACAACAGGTAAAATATTTTACCCAAACCTCTAATATATCTCCTGCACTTTCTAAATTGCATGGAGAACTAAAACTAGATGAGCTACAACCAGATAATACACCAGATTATGTTCGTTTGATCCTACGGTCTTCAGTTTATGACATCATTGATGAATCGCCAGTAACTAAAGGTATTGGATTATCTTCTAGATTGAATACGAATGTCCAATTGAAGAGAGAAGACAAATTGCCCGTGTTTTCATTCAAGTTACGTGGTGCATACAATATGGTTGCAAAGCTAAGTGATACTGAAAGAAATCAAGGTGTAATAGCATGCTCTGCAGGTAATCATGCTCAAGGTGTCGCTTATTCAGCAAAACATCTAAATATCCCTTCTACTATTGTTATGCCTGTATCTACACCTTCAATTAAATATCAAAATGTTTCAAGATTGGGTTCCCAAGTTGTCCTTTATGGTAACGATTTTGATGAAGCAAAAGCTGAATGTACTAAATTAGCTAAAGAAAGAGGTTTAACCAATATCCCTCCATTTGATCATCCTTATGTTATTGCTGGTCAAGGTACTGTTGCCATGGAAATCCTAAGACAAGTGCATAATGTTAATAAAGTCGGTGCTGTTTTCGTACCAGTAGGTGGTGGTGGTTTAATTGCTGGTGTGGGTGCTTACCTAAAAAGAATTGCGCCACATATTAAAATCATTGGTGTAGAATCTTACGATGCTGCTACTTTACATAACTCTTTACAAAGTAATAAAAGAGAACCACTTAAGACTGTGGGCACCTTTGCAGACGGTACATCCGTTCGTATTCTAGGTGAGGAAACTTTCAGAATTGCGCAAGAAGTTGTTGATGAAGTTGTTCTTGTAAACACTGATGAAATATGTGCTGCTGTTAAGGATGTTTTTGAAGATACTAGAAGTATTGTAGAACCTTCAGGTGCTCTTTCAGTTGCTGGTATGAAGAAGTATGTTACCTCTTTACATCCAGAAATTGACCATTCTAAATTAACTTACGTTCCAATTCTTTCTGGTGCAAACATGAACTTTGATAGATTAAGATTTGTCTCTGAGCGTGCCGTTCTCGGTGAAGGTAAGGAAGTTTTTCTATTAGTTACCATTCCAGATAGGCCTGGTTCTTTTAAGAAACTACAAAGGATTATTCATCCAAGATCAGTCACAGAATTTTCATACCGTTACAATGAGCATCGTAATGAAAGCGGTGGCGATGTTCCAAAGGCTTATATCTATACTTCATTCAATGTGGTTGACCGTGAAAAGGAAATCAAACAAGTCGTTCAGCAGTTACATACTTTAGGATTTGAAGCTGTTGACATTTCTGATAATGAAATGGCTAAATCTCATGGTAGATATTTAGTCGGTGGTGCTTCCAAGGTACCAAACGAAAAGATAATTTCATTTGAATTCCCAGAAAGACCAGGTGCGTTAAGTAAATTTTTGGATGGTATGAGTGAGTCTTGGAATTTGACTTTATTCCATTACAGAAATCATGGTTCAGATATTGGGAAAATCTTGACTGGTATATCTGTTCCTCCAAGGGAAAATTTAAGGTTTCAGAAATTCTTGGATGAATTAGGATACACTTACTGTGATGAAACTGATAATATGGTATACCAAAAATTCTTGAAGTATTAGGTTCATAACTAACTTCAACGAATACATGATTGATCAAGTTATTTATATTTTTTTGAATTTTATTTGTGTATTTATCATTATTTAGTCAAGTAATAAAACAATTTATATATGAAATCATAATTTATTAACAAAAAAAATTACTCACTATATGTATATATTAGAAGATTTCTTAGGTTAAAGAATTGTGCATTAAAAGTTGAAACTAATTAACATAAGGAAATGAATTGTAGGTATAAAAAAATAGTTAAACTACTTTCTTTAGAAATATTATCTCAATAATTATTTGTATCGTTATTGCTGTTACTATTATTATTATTATTATTATTTATTCATATTAGCTGATTACTATAGATCTAAAAGATCTTACCAGTAACTTTAGAAATAACATGTAGGGCAACTACAGAGAAAATAAATCCAACAGCCAAAAATAATACAACTAGGGGATCAACTCTTAGACCATTAGCTTCATCAGTGTAAATTTTAAGAATTGAGTTAGAAGAACCACCGTGACCGGCTGCTCTGGTGGAAGTTGGGGTTTGTTTGGATTGTTTATCCTTAGCGCTTTGAGCTTGTCTTCTCTTTTGTAAAGTTCTTTGACCACCTGGAGGAGTTGATGACATATTTGATTTATATTTGTACTACTAGATTGTTACTCAATTGTAAATATAAATTATAAAATTCTCTATATTCTCAAGATAAACACGAAAAGACATAATGGATCTTTCATTTCCATGATTTATTATTCAAATTTTCAAATTCGGAATATAATTCCACGTCACTGTTTAATTTTTCAGTTGTACCTAATTGTGACCCGGCTTTTAGGCTTTTGACAGAATAATATTAATATTCAAGTAATAGTTGTAGTGAAAGTTAAAGAACAGGCTCAACTTACACAAATGTATCATCTTTATAAGCTTGTATAGTTAAATAATAGTACATATGAATTCAATTATTTCTTTCTTTTGTAAGAAATGATCATTAGCATTAGAATAGACTTGATAGAGGCTCATCACATTAATAATGGTGATATTATGGCATATCTTTGAATATGGAGGTGATGCTGGGAAGCTGTCTATCAGTAACCGGTATATACTGTTGTGGATTGTAAGAATTGGACCTATAAGTTATTGCTATTGACTTTTGCTGCTGGAACCTATCATGATAAGTCATTTCATCACTGGATAAAGAGGATGTTGAAGATAATGAAGAAAATACACTAGGAGAAACTTCCTTTGGGGGTGGGGATTGAGATTTTTTATCATTTGGTAGTTGAGAAATATCAGCAACATCCACTTCAACAATGGCGTCATCATTATCACCATTTGCAATTATAGGACGATGATTAACTGGTGTAATTTTCTTTGGTGAATGAGTTGGAGATAGTATGGAAGTATTACATTTATTACCATTTTGTATAAAGTCTAATCTTGTTTTTATTTCCCTTTCTGATTTGTCTGGTAGTAGGATTGATAACTCTAGAATAGATAAATTCCTACTACTATTATTCATTAGTAAATTATTTTCTTCTTCTGTCCAGTTATTATAACTACCCTTTGGAGAAGTTCTTAAATTCGATTTAATTACTCTATTAGAGTCAATAAATCCATACGAATTGTTGAAAATATTAGAATTAATAGAAGTCGACTTACGTCTTTGGAAATTTTCACCATTTGTAGCGGTTATCAAATGATCGGATGTATTACTGTGACTGTGGTTATAATCGTTTAATGCATATGCTACAGAAGCTCTCCTGGAAGTAGAATTACTTGACATATTGAATGAAGACCTTCTTGAAGTCCAATTAGCAATTGAATTTTTTCTTGAGTTTTCATTAGATGAAATAGGAGATTGTAAAGTATTTATAATAGAAGAATTTCTTCTTGACTTAACAAATACTTTTGGTATCAACCCTATATTTTCTTTATCAAAAAGTGGAGGTGGGGGAAGCTGATGATTGTTAGGAGAATTAATTGAGTGAGAATAAGATCTTGATTTTACAAATCTCTTACCTGAAATATTACTGTTTGCGGTCATTGATGAAACGGTAGGAGAAGTAACCGATGAAATTGGAATTTTAGTATTTACACTAGTACTGATAAGAGGTCTCTTGATGTGAGCAGCTGTATCAGTTGGACTGGTTGAGAGCTTATTATTATAGAGGGTATCGTTGTTTACATCAGTAGGGATGCTAATATTTGACGAGTTGATGTTAGCTAAAAAGGGTTTTTCATCAAGCTTTTCAATAGCTGCTTGATTAGTTGCAACCGTGTTTACATCAGTGAAATTACAACTTTCTTTATTGTTTATCATCTTAAGGATGCCAGGATAATCAGAAACATCTATTAGAGCGGTTTTATTGGATTTTAAGTTACCAGACTTGAGCCTTCTCCATCTAAATTGGCAAGCATTTGGAGTTCTATTATCAAAATATTGAGATATTTCTTTCCAGCCCATTTTCTTGATTTCTTTCAAGTGTCTTAATAAGATGTCATCTAACGGATCCCATGATGATGGGTTTCTAGCAGGGTTGTTTGGTAATGAAGAGGTTGAAGCATCATTAGAATTACCAGCAGAGTTTGTATTTGCAGTTGTCAAACTATCTGATATACCAGTACCAGTACCAGTGCTAGGGGTATTAGAAGTATTTATAAAATTAGAAGGAGTAGTAGAGTTATTTCCATTACCTTCCTCATTTAGTATATTAACATTAGAAGGGAAGGAAGGGATACTTGTATGCTGTTGTGATAATATGGACATATTAATGATTTATCTCACTTATATTTACGCGTTAATTTTTGGATTTGATTGTAAACTATTTGAATAATGAGCGACTGAGAGTATGAAAGAAAACAAAAAATGAAAAGAAAAATACTTATATACTAAGACGTTTAGTTCACTCATCGATGTCTTTCCATCTCTTGAGAAATGGTTTTGTACAGCCACTGTTGGAAAAAAGACGACAACCACGAGAGAAACGCATTTTGCCTCTTCCAAACTTTACCTACCACATCCACTACCGTTTACTCCTTCAGGAAGCATAGAGAGTATAGAAAAAACTCTATCTAGATTTTGGTGGGATCTCACTTTCCTCACAAAGCCCGCCACTACGATCTTTTTACTCGGGCAGCCTATATCGCCCGATTGGGCAAGATTTCTCGAGGCAGCTGCAGGGGGAGATCTTTCGAGTTTTTAGTTGCTGCAGCATCTTCTCAGGACGGAATAGTGGCAGCTCCGTCCTTAGTTTTTGTTTGGGACAGATCATCGATTTTATACTGCGGTAGTTTCTGTGTGAGATCCAGCCGGATCTCGGATTTTGCCGTTCTGAATTTCCCGTACGAAAGTTTAATTATTGAGGGGTAAAAAAATGCGAGGTACGAGAATTTCTGGGGAGAAAAATGGACCTGCTTCAAGAAAGTTTGGGTTTTTGTGCTCATTTTGCTAAAAGAAGTGAGAAATATCTCGTTCGTTATTTCCTTTAGCGGCGCGGCGGCTGCAAGCAGTAGTTCCTTGTGTAGCCAACACAGTATTGAATGACAAAAATGGGTGCTATGGTGCGTTGCCTTTTGGATTCCGTGGATATGCGATTGGATATCGAGATGGGATTTTGCTTTTCAAGGTACGCTATATTTTGATATAATAGAGCAATATTATATATTTACGTTTGGATTATTCTGAATTACAAAAGTTTCTTTGCATTTGGAAACGCAAAATATATATACAGACTAAGTTAAAGTGTACTTCTTTGTGAATTTTTAATAATTCAAAAAAAAAAAGAGTAAGATTAATTAAGTAAGAAAGTAAGTATGTATGTATGTTTGTATGTAGGTAGGAAGGAAGGACGGTAAAAATTACATTATGATTGCTTGTTGTTTTTATTTCTTTTCATTATCATTAGTTTCCTTTATTTTTACAGGACCATTAACACCACCGGCAGCAGATTTTCTAATTGACTCTAATATGTCGGTTATGTTACCAGTTATATAGGATTGATTATCTGGACCTTGAGTTAATTTAATTCCATTGGCTAAGAATGATTCTAATGGGAAAGCACCATCTGCCATACCCAACCTATGTTCATTTTCACCATCGGCATCGGTATCATCAATTTCCATATCATCATCTAATTCATTCTGCATTGAAGAAGTGTTATTAGAATCCTGACTAAATTTATCTTCTGGTTTCTTTGTTGTGATATCAAATATAGCAGATTCATCACTTGGAAATTCATAATAACTGTAAATGACTCTTCTCTTAAGTTCAAATGAAATTGGACGATCATAATTCTTAGCTCTTATACGTTCAAACCATTGTGATACTGTTTCTGATTCTTTTAATAAAGCAACAATAGTGATACTCATATTATCACAACCAATACCTGTACCTTCAGTGGTTGGAGAACAACAAACGTCAATGATTCTAGATGCAATTTCGTTTAATGTCATATCTCCTTGTTGAATACCATAATGTACTAAATCAACACATTCTTGTGATGATAAACAATCCCAAATACCATCACACGCAAGAATAACAAATTCATCATCATCATAATTAATGTTATGTTTAATAATATCTGGGACAACAGTTACAATTTGTTCATGTGGAGTTAGTTTATCATTTGATTTAAATTCAAAATCACCCATGGCACGAGATAGTGCTAAGTTACCATTAACACGATCCATCTCTACAAACCCATCAGCAGCTATAATACGTGATTTTTCACTTATCAAAGTTGGTTTATGGTCATAAGATAATGCTTTACTTAAACCCTTGGATGAAAGTACAGTTCTACTATCACCTGAATTAGCACAAATTAGCACTTTTTGCATCTTTGAAATCAATACAGATGTTGCAGTACAACCACTATGATCATTTTTCAATATATTATCCTGTAGTAATTCTTCATCAGTAGCCAAGAACGTATCAATCATAGCTTGAGTAAAATTACCATTTTTAAATGTTTCTTGCTTTAATAAGATAGAGACTACTTTTTCACCCGCAAATTGTGCAACACCAGCACCACCATGACCATCAAAGATACTGTAAAAGGCAATATGATCTTTTGGATCATTTGCATTTAATACATTTTGTTCAACAATATGTGAATCTTCCATGGACATACGCCAGCCTTGCATGGCACATAACCCAAAAGCGGTTAAAGTGTCTTCACCGGAGTGATGTTCCTTGTCAATTACTGGAGTTGATAAAATTTGACCCATTCTTCCTTATCAGTATACTTTTCTGATTTGCTAGAAAATAATAAAGGTACCTTTAAACAGATAAAAAACTACTTGATTCTCCACTTATAAAGTCCTTGTAAAACGGACCTTTCTTGTTTCTAAACTTGAACTAAGGTTAACAAAAGAGTAAATCAAATATGCAATAGTACAAAAACCTTCGATATATATAACTGTTGCTTAAAATTACAGGGCCTATCTCCCTCTTATTTTCAAGTTTATCTACTGCTTCCTCAAACCTTCAAAGCTTTCCAAAGTTTTCTCGGGAAATCGCAACTTCAAAGCAAAAGACGAAAATTTTTCAAAGCGTTTTACAAGGTTGAATAGCTATTTTTAAACAGAAATGCATTGATATCCCAGTCATTGCCATGTCAATTTGATGACCAATAGCTAAGTTGAATATAATTAACGCTTTATATCCTTTCAGAAGCATTCAATTGCCAAAATTGTGCTCGAAACAGTCGAAAACAGGCCTTTTTTACCCGGAATTACACCTACATATCGCGTAACACGACTGGAAAATTTCGCGATGACTCTTCAAAAATTATAAATTTAGAGAGTTTTGAACAATTTAAGAGTAATGTAGGTGGTATAAATAAGGTAACAAGAGGTAGATCAGTTATCAAATTTCTTTCTGAGAATCCATAATTGACATTATCTTTCAATTGACCATTTTTTAAAGCTAAAATTTACTCAATTATACAAATTTTTCAATGTCCTCTTCTATTAAGATCCAGCCAGAACTACCAGTGTTAGAACAACTAGTTCAAGATAATAATGATGAATCTATCAACATGTACCCAGTGTATGCATTTCTACCTTCTTTAGATTTGACTCCGCATGTAGCATATTTGAAACTGGCTGATTTAAACAATGAAAACAGGAAAGAAAGTTTACTGCTGGAAAGTGCCAAGACTAACAATCAATTAGATCGTTATTCTTTCATTGGTATTTCTCCAAGAAAGATAATAAAGACTGGTCCTACCGAGAACCTTGAAGTAGACCCATTGACTGTCTTGGAGGAAGAATTGTCTAGAACCAAAGTAGCAGAGAATGTGCCAGGTTTACCAAAATTAAGTGGTGGGGCTATCGGTTATATATCATATGATTGTGTTCGTTATTTTGAACCAAAAACTGAAAGACCTTTGAAGGATGTACTAAAGGTTCCGGAAGCATATTTAATGCTTTGTGATACTATTGTTGCTTTTGATAACGTTTTCCAAAGGTTCCAAATTATTCACAATATTAATACTCATGAAGTTGATTTAAAGACTGGGTTTGAACATGCCACTAAGGTTATAACAGAAATTATTGATAAATTAGCTGATACTAAAACCCCAATTCCATATCCAGTACAACCACCAATTAAATTGAATCAAACTTTTACTTCGAATATCGGTGAAGAAGGTTATATTTCTCATGTTTCTAAATTGAAACAACATATTAAAAAAGGTGATATTATTCAAGGTGTTCCATCTCAGAGAGTAGCTAGACCAACTTCTCTTCATCCATTTAATATCTACCGTCATTTACGTACTGTAAATCCATCACCATATTTATTTTACATTGATTGTTTAGATTTTCAAATTATTGGTGCCTCTCCAGAATTGCTCTGTCAATCTGATATCAATAGTAAAGTGATAACACATCCAATTGCTGGTACCGTAAAGAGAGGCCAAACTTCTGCTGAAGATGATGCTTTAGCTGAACAACTGAGAGGTTCTCTAAAGGATCGTGCTGAACATGTTATGTTAGTTGATCTTGCACGTAATGATATTAACAGAGTATGTGATCCATTAACTACAAATGTAGACAAATTATTAAATGTGGAGAAATTTTCTCATGTTCAACATTTAGTCTCTCAAGTAAGTGGTACATTAAGGCCAGACAAGACTAGATTTGATGCCTTTAGATCAATTTTCCCTGCTGGTACCGTTAGTGGTGCCCCTAAGGTTAAAGCTATGGAATTAATTGCTGAATTAGAAGGTGAAAGACGTGGTGTATATGCTGGTGCAGTTGGACATTGGTCATATGATGGTAAGACTATGGATACATGTATTGCATTGAGAACAATGGTATATAAGGATGGTAAAGCATATCTGCAAGCTGGTGGTGGTATTGTTTATGATTCTGATGAACATGATGAATATATTGAAACAATGAATAAAATGTTAGCTAACCACAGTACTATTGTTCAAGCTGAAGAAATGTGGGCATCAAGAGTTGGCTCTGTATAGATCTTGCTAATTATTTGTTTATCTATATATTTATAGAATGTAGTTAAATAATAATAATTATAATGAATATCTTTTTAGTGAAAAAAAACGAATGTTGAATGCGTTACTATACAGGTTATTTTATATATGATTATATATTATCAAGATAATAGAAGAAATTTTTAATTATGCAAATAAATAGATGGAAAGGGAGGAAAGGAAAAGAAATAGTAATGGATGTTGAATCATTAATAGATAAAATTTTTGAAAGTTTGATGAATTATCTTTTAATTTTATCTTTTTCTTTTAGGTCATTTCATTTATTTTAATACTTTGCACGGAAGTACTTAGCGGCTTCGACCATATTAGTTAAAGATTGTCTAGTTTCTTCCCAGCCTCTAGTTTTTAGACCACAATCTGGGTTAACCCAGAATTTTTCAGCAGGGTATGTCTTTAAGATAGTTTCGATCTTAGTGATGAATTCATCCTTTGAAGGGACTCTTGGGGAATGAATATCGAAAAGACCTAAACCGATGTGATTTGGATAGTCTTTGAATTCAGCAATGTAACCAGCATCATCCTTCTTTGAAAATTCGATGGAGACAACATCAGCGTCAAGAGCTTTAATATGGTTTGGATCTAAATCAGAGTAACAGAAATGGGAATGAATTTGAGTCTTATTGGTGACACCAGATGTAGCAACTCTGAAAGCTTCAGCAGCCCAAACTTGATAAGCAGATCTTTCTTTACCAGCTCTTAATGGTAAACCTTCTCTAATGGCAGGTTCATCTACTTGAATAATCTTGATACCAGCAGCTTCCAAATCGTTAACTTCATCTCTTAAAGCTAAAGCTAATTGATAAGCTTGAGTTTGATGATCGATGTCATCTCTTGGGAAGGACCATCTGAGACAAGTGATTGGACCAGTTAGCATACCTTTAACATGCTTCTTAGTGATAGATTGAGCATAAACGGATTCCTTTACAGACATAGCCTTTGGTCTTGAAAGATCACCAACGATAATAGGAGGTCTAACGTAACGAGAACCATAAGATTGAACCCAACCATTAGTGGTAAAGGCGTAACCCTTTAATTGTTCACCAAAGTACTGAACCATATCATTTCTTTCAGGTTCACCATGAACTAAGACATCTAAATCAATTTCTTCTTGGAATCTAATTACCCTTTCAATTTCAGAATTAATGAAAGATTCATATTCGTCGGCTGAGATAGTACCTTTATTAAATTTGTTTCTGTTAATTCTGATATCTTTAGTTTGAGGGAATGAACCAATGGTAGTGGTTGGGAATAAAGGTAATTTAAAAATATCTTTTTGTTCAGCTAATCTTTGATCGAAAGGAGCTGCTCTAGTGGACATCTTCTTGTCGATGGAAGCGACACGTTGTTGAACTTTAGAGTCATTAATGAAATCAGAGTTAGCTCTAGCTGCGATAGAAGCAGCATTTGCCTTTAATTCAGTAGAGACATCGATACCAGAGACGTTTTTGGTAATGGTAACAATTTCGTCTAATTTTTGAGTAGCAAAAGAGAAGTAACCTTTCAATTCATCTTGTAATTTAGATTCGTTATTTAAATCGACGGGAGTATGTAATAAAGAGGAAGAAGTTGAAACAATGACTCTATCTTTACCTAATTTTTGGATAGCGTTATTAACAAATTCAGAAGATTTAGCGAAATTATTTTTCCAAATATTTCTACCGTCAACAATACCAATAGAAAGTGATTGGTTTGGTTGAATAGCATCTATAACTTCATTGAATTGTTCAGGAGCTCTAACGAAATCGAAATGTAAAGCATCAACTGGGATATCAGACCAAGCGGCTTTGTTAGGAGTAGCGGTACCGAAATAAGAAGCTAAAGTAATCTTTGGAATAGATTTAGTATTAGCTAAAGTAGTGTAAGCTTTCTTGATAGCATTTTGAACTTGTTGTGGTAAATCTAATACTAGGATAGGTTCATCTAATTGAACATCAGTAGCACCTGCTTGAGCTAATTTAGAAAGAATCTCTACGTATAGAGGTAATAATTTATCTAATAAAGAAAGAGGTTCTAAATCTAAGGAATCCTTATCAGATTTACCTAGATATAAGAAGGAAACTGGACCTAATAATACAGGTCTAGTTTGAATACCTAATTGTTTAGCCTCTAAGAATTCATCTACTGGTTTTTGACCATTTAATTTGAAAGTAGTTGAATGAGAGAAAGTTGGTCTAACGTAATGATAATTTGAATCGAACCATTTAACCATTTCTAAAGCAGTTACATCAACAGCCGGTTCAGAATCAGTAGCTTTTCTTTGTAAACCTCTACCCATAGCGAAAAGGGTATCGATTAAAGGTAAATTATATTTAGAGTAACGATCAGGGATAACGTTGAATAAAACAGATAAATCTAATACTTGATCATAAAAGGAGAAATCATTAGATGGGATAATATCAATACCAGCGTCTTTTTGTAATTTCCAATTTGAAGCTCTAATATCTTTACCGACTTTTAATAATTCTTCAACTGAAGCCTTACCATTCCAGTAAGCTTCAGTAGCTTTTTTCAATTCTCTGTTAGGACCAATTCTTGGGAAACCTAAAATAGCTGATTTGACCATGTTGAATAATGTATTCTTACGAGTAAACTCTTGTTTGATTGTATATATATAGAATAGAATATATAAAGAATATATAATACATTGAACTAAGAATGTTAATTGAAGAGATACAAGGGCTTTATATATGATCCTAGCGGTAGGGGGAGACGAATAAACTTCAATAAATGAGTATACGAGAGAAGAGTCAATGCTAGCGAAACACAGTTCTAACTGGTCCCGGTCCCACACTGGGGTAGCAATAAGTCGAGATATTAACTTATCCTTTGCAAAGAATTGCATCCCATATTGCATCTGTTCGTATATTCTTTTCCCTAGAGCCGGAGTGCGCAAATGTCACGTGAAAATGGAGGAGATAGGGGAGCCACCACTGTGCGTGTGGTCACGTGGGCTTGTCTCTCTTAGCCTAGAGGCGTCAAATTATAAACATGGGAACTTGGAGGTAGATGGGAGGGAACAGTTGGAGGGAGGTGGGTATGTGATTGTGTATAGGCTGTAGTGTTGTTGGCACACCGATGAGGTGTGGTGCAGTGCAACGGTTGTGGTTAAGAGGCTGTGTGAACAGTTGATTAGATATACATAGCGTAGTAGTTACATTCTGTTATGATTGTTAGATGTCTTATGTGTAAGTACTCAAGCACTCCACACTTATTATCCACTCTTGTATGAAGTAATTCTATTCTAGTGAGAAAAGCGCATTTTCCTTGCATTCATTTTCCGCATCAAATTCAAAGCAGAAAAACATGCAAAGCACAAAATGCACTTAGTTTGATCCATCGATCCAGTAAATAAATATACCACGTTCAAGACTACTACAGTGGAAGGATATGAGCATGAGCATTAGTGCTAGAGTAGCCCTTGAGAAAGAATACAGTAAACTTCTTACCAGAAATGAAGAGCTAATAAAACAAGATGCAACTCTAAAGAAAGAATATACTACATTGTTACGTAAATCTTCTAGTATCATTACTGTACTGAGAGATCTAGATCCAACTTTACAAAACTCAGAAAATGACTTACCAGGACTTATTCCAGACACTATAGTTAAGATTGCACCAAAATTACAATGGTATAATGATCAAATTAATCAATTACAAGAATCTCTAAAATCTGAAGATATTGATTATATCGTACCGAAAGATATACAGTACGCTTACACTCTATATAAGGACGTACCTTTATTATATAAAGACTCTCATAATGACAATGACACTACATAATTCCATATATCTACAACTCTATAATAATTACCATCTCTCTCTAAAACGTTTATATTTTCATCCTCTTTTCTTGCGATCATGTCTAATTACATTCTCTAATGCCCGTTTATTGATAAATATACCACATAAAAATTTTCTAACAGCTGGTCGAAATCGATACAAGGACATCATTTCAAGTACTCTTAAAAACATTACTGCACTCTCAAATAAATGTGGTCCATATTTTTCATTCAATTCCGTAATACCTTGGATTGCACTATTCGTTAATATATGATTTCCCAATTGGCTCACTAAGTCTATTACAATATCAACTATATTATTATCATTACTGCTATTATTATTACTTTGATTTGGATTTAGATTTGGATTATGGTTACGGTTATTCGATGTAGTAACCATATCTATATGGGAATTCATCGTATCTTCGTCAGTAGAACTCTCACCTAATGCATTATCAACCGCATCTTTCTCTCTAAGTAAATGATCAAGATCAAATTCAATGATTACTGTTTCACCTTGTAAATCTCCACTATTTATATCAAACTCAACTAATTTCTTATCATCTTTCGCTTCTTCAAATGGTTTCATCTCATTGAATATTAAAAATTTATTAGCTTCACCAGCTAATGTTATACCCATCGGTTCACCTTGTACATTAACTGAACTCTTCCATCCCATTTCATCTAAAATCTCACATCCTTCTCGGGTACGACTTGTTAGTCCTAATACAAAAAATGCAGTAAATTTAACACTTATAACATTTGCATTATATGATATCTCAATAATATCATCTATTAAAGAATAATTATCCAAGAGCCCAATACCAAGCTCAGTAGAACCAATAAACCCACAACACCAAAGAGCAGCTTTAACCTCATATACAGTATCAATATCTTCTTCATCCTTTTCTGTTTTCATAGATTCATTCACATATTTCTTTATTATATTCATAAATCTAATAAGATCACCATTTTGACTCAATAATGTTATACCATCTTCCGTCTTCACTAAACTCTCATAGAAATGTAATGGTAGCCCGCTACTATCACTATTCCTGTATTGAGTTTTGTTCAAATATTGTTCCACAATTGTAACATACTCACGATTCTTATAATCTAACCATGCTTGTCTCTCCATCTCTACAAAATTTATCTCGTTTAATAATTGGAATCCATATGTACTCTCTAACAATTCAAATAATACAGGAGACCTTATGAAAACCATCTGCTGTAGAAATGTCTTGAATGAAACACCAAGATCTCGAGACTCAACACCATCATTCGCAATAATACACTCGTAGAGAGATTGATCAGCCACTGCAATAACTTTAGAACTTAAATCATACAGTTGTCTAGTTAACATTTCAGCTTCAAATCGTTGTAATTTACCAGCATCATCATCAATATCAGTACTTTCTTGTTTTGATTCAATTAATTCCTTTAATCGTGTCCCTATGTGCTGTGTCGCACGAATTCGTACTCGTTCATTAGAGACAACTAATGCTTTACCTATTATGGTACGACAATGAGAAGAATATCGTAAATCTAATTCTGGGAGTGTCAATAGTAAGAAATCTAATGCTATTTGGTTGGATTCAAATTGAAACATCTTATATATGATAGTGAAAAAATTCCATCTTAATAAAATTGATACACCATTTTCTGACTGAGTTAATATTCCAATAAATTTAAAATATCCATCAATAATCTTATTTTTTAAAGATGTTTCATTAAAGATATTTCCCGATGTTTTTCTTTCCATAGCTCTAAATAGTAATGAAGCTAATTGTGGAATTATCTTTGTATCGTCAGATAATATCTTCATTCCTTCATTGTTTGAAGTTAACATCTTGAAAAATGCGCATCCAACTTGGATATATTTCTGAGATAATCTTGTACCTTTATCGACATTCGAAAATCTAAGTCTTAATGGTCTATAGAAAACTAAGAGCCTTCTGATAAATTTTGTAGATTTTGTAACTTCTTCAAGTCGTTTCTTATTCATTAATGGACCTTCAAGAAGTTCTTGGATTATGTTCCAATTCCAATTAGTAAACTCTTTGGTTTGTAACACTTTAGAATCATAGACCATTTTTCTAAAACTCATTTCATCAATCTCATAAATCAATGTATTTTTTTTAATCTTTTGAGAATATGATTTCAAATTTGAATGGTAATCTACTTCTGCTAAACCCAAAGTATTTCTATTTACATTCATCTTTTGAGTTATCTTTGAAAATTTGAAAGTTTCATCTGTAAAGTCCATCTCGTAATTACTTACCTTAGTAACTTTTGAGAAATATTCACTTTCTACTAAGTTCATGCGTAAATTTAAGTACTCAGCCAACAAATATCTTCCCTTTTCAATAATGTCATTATTGAAATTTTTCTTATTTTGATTAATAATAATTTCAACTAATTGTTCATGAAAATTACATTCATCCAATAATTGTATTATAAGAGCAAGATATTGATTTGTCGGCAGTGATTCATTTAAAAATTTAGAAGGGTTTGGCTTAAATGGAACAGATTTATGCTTATTGCGTCTCTGATAAGGTAAGTTTCTGAGTCTTAAGATATCCATAAATATATCTATAAGGAATTGAGCGCAGAATGGAACTTGGAAAAAGAATAATAATTGTTTAATGGGTTTCCCCTCATCCATTGCAAATAGCATAAATCCTGTATAATTTTTTAAAGCTTTTGATATTAAGATCGAAGCATTTTGCAATTTCTCTATACTAACAGAAGATTTTGTAATAGTGTCAGAGAAAACAGTGGCTAGTACAGATATATTAAAGTCATTTAAAAAATATTTTCTTGTACTATGTGTTGATAGTAATGAGAGTATAGTGTCTAGTATTATGGAAGCTAAAGGGAATGAAGAATAATCCTGAAGTAAACCTTCGAGTACTTTCATACCGTGGCATTCATTAACAATTTGGGGATGAGTGAAACAGAATTCTAATAAAGTCTCTAAAGCCATTGTCCTAAGAGAGTCATCAGATTTTTCAATACAACTAATGATTGCTTGTGTTATAGTTTTTGTAATACCTTGCTTATAATTTGATAATGCTCTTATCAGTTTTAATGCTTGTTCTCTTTCTACTTGGAAAGAATTTTCCTTTGATAAAGATATTACAATAAATGATTCAATTCTCAATTCTAATAAAGTCTTTACAAAATTTTCATTATTAATTAAGTATCTACAGATACGATAACCAGCAGCGACGACTAATTTATCCTCATGGAAAAGTAATTGTTGAATAGTCAATAGAAATTGATTAAGTACTAAATCTTGTCTTATCTTCGGATTTTCCTTTAATACATTAATTAAGCTATTTGCTTTCTCTAAAATAAGTTGGGTAGCCATTGTAGTTTCTTGTAGACTTTCCATATAACCACTAATTAACCAAGTGGAAGCTTCCATTGAAGAGTCTATTTGATCATTAGTTGTATTACCATTTTCAAATTCATTTTCAATATTAATTTTAATGTCATTATTATCATTATCATTATCATTATTAAATTCATTAGAGTTTTCATTATTATCTGATAAAAGTGAAATTTTATCTATATTATTATTATTATGTGAAGATGAGATATTAGTATTTATAGAATGGGACTCATGATCATCATCTTGCGTTTCATTTGAAGAGGCTTTGAATATGGAAATATTTGAATTATTTGATTTATCAGATTCTAAATTTTTCAATAATTGATCATATTTTGATTTAAGATCATAAATTTGTAATTCTAATGATTTAATTGATTTATCTAATTCTCTTAATTGGGAATTAGTTTTTATTCTTATGGAATGTTTCTGTAAATGATCAGTTGAATAAATACCTGAATAAATGTCATTATTATTAGTATCTTTAATTTTTTTCTGTAATATAGTCTTTTTCTTATTAGTTTGAGATAATTTCAATTCCAATTGATTTATTTTATTCTTTATAGAGGTTAAAATCTTAACTGTACTATTTCTATGTCTTCTTGATTGTAAGGGACTAATAAGAGAAGGAGAATTACTATTATTATGAATTTGTCTTGTTGATATGAATGAAGTAGATAATAATAGATTTTGTTTATTTGATGAAGATTTGTTATCATTGGAGTCATCCAAAGCGAAAGGGAACTTTAGATAGCTCATGCAAAAAAAGAGATTATTTATATATATATATAATATACATATAAATTGTTCAATTTTTACGAACTGTAATGAATCAGTACTGGATATCAGAGAAGAAATCGATTGTTCAATAGAAAGTTCTGATATAGATTGGAAAAAAGTATGAAAAAAAAAATTGTTATTGTATATACGGGATATATTACTTATAATGGGGATAGACAATTACTTAAATATTTTATCTAGTTCTAGCTGTAATTGAGGATCTATATCCTGAGGAATATTCCTTTGAGGAATCTTTTTTCTTATATCATCTATGTTTGAGATATCCAAGAGATAAGCGAATCCAAGAGATAATGTAGCTATTGAACTTGTTGATAGAGCTAATGATAATAGTATAGCGTTAATTCCTAGAGATCTTGTTGAGGTTCTAGCCATTAGATTCTTTGGAGGATGTTTATTTGAATTGAATATACCGGGAACATATCTCAATTGTTGTATCTTTGTATAAGTTAATCTGGAGAAGAATATGGAAATTGCAGTGGATATTGCGAATCTTGTGAATTGTACTTGTGATCTATTGTTGATCGTTGCGTTTTCAGACATTTGTAATATAAATAAATATATGTGTATATATATTTATATAGTTATTATAGTTATTATAGTAGTTGTGATAGTAGTGATAAAAAAATGAAATTAATCTTGTCTCATTTTCAAGTTTCTCTTTATTACTTGATCCTTTTTTATTATGTAAACGACAGCGCCCCAACCAGATAGAGCATCACGATCTACAGCGTTCAGGAGAGCTTGACTAATAGTTTCGAATAAGTCTTCAGGTTCCAAATCAGGTTGATATAGCGATTCACACATACCGAATAATTGATCCGAAGCAGTTCCACTAACTATAAAATCTTTAGCTTCGTCTATACAACCAATTAAATCGAAACCTGCAATATAAGGTTTACCAGTATTTGAATTGATACCAGCAACTACAGGACCTACAAAATAAGGACCGAATCTCTTTTCATACAGAGTGGAAGAGACTAAATTTGTAAAAGTTTCAGGTTCAATGGGCCTATCTTCCTTAAGTTTATAAAGATTAGTCTTGTAACGGAAAGTTTCATTGAGAGTAGTAACATCAGTAGCCAAACCAGTAATACCGAAGAATACATGGCCATAATGGAATATCTTTTCAAAATTATTAGAGACACCTAGGGATTGGGAACCCAGACGCAAGTCACTGGCTATGGCCACACAGTCCTTACCGACCATTGCGACACAGACACCACCATTGATAGAACTAGGATCGGACATGTTCAGTTGAATTGAATTGATATATTAGATTCTTCTAGTACTCCTTACCACTAACTCTACCACTAGCACTAGCACTCTAATACTAATATATATTAACCACTATATAAAGAGAAAGCGATTTTGCCACCCCGAGATCCGGGCAACACACCGAAATAAAGTTCACGCGCTGCATAAAAGACACCAAAAGCCTTTAACAGAGCCTGTTCATCTGTTCATTCGTTAGGTGTTAAGAGGTCAACCGTAGCTGTCCATGTCCCAGACGCTAGAGAACTCCATGTCCCTTATGTCCACTGCCCCAGAGGTATCCCAGCATCTCCCGCTCGACCACACCGTCGACTCCCAGCACACCCAAGGTCAAGACCTTGAGCAGGAGCAGGAGCAAGAGCAGGAGTATGAGCAGGAGCAAGAGCAAGAGCAAGAGCAAGGCCAGGTCGAAGAACAGGAGGACGTTGCACTCGTGTCCTTTGTGCCTCTCGAGAAACTGCAGGTCAACGGTATCAACTCCACAGATATCAAGAAACTTAGAGAGAACGGTTTACATACGGTAGAGGCAGTCGCTTATGCCCCAAGGAAAGATCTGCTCGAGATAAAAGGTATCTCAGAGGCTAAGGCAGATAAGTTATTGAATGAAGCTGCTAGGTTGGTCCCCATGGGGTTTGTCACAGCTGCTGATTTCCATTCCAGAAGATCGGAGATGATCTGTCTCACTACGGGTTCAAAGAATCTTGACACTTTGTTAGGTGGAGGTGTAGAGACAGGTTCTGTCACTGAACTCTTTGGAGAATTTAGAACTGGTAAATCACAACTTTGTCATACTCTGGCGGTTACTTGTCAAATCCCATTAGATATCGGCGGGGGAGAAGGTAAATGTCTATATATTGATACTGAAGGTACTTTTAGACCAGTTAGATTGGTATCTATTGCTCAAAGATTCGGTCTTGATCCAGACGATGCTTTAAATAACGTTGCCTATGCAAGAGCATATAACGCTGATCATCAACTTAGACTATTAGACGCCGCTGCTCAAATGATGAGTGAATCAAGATTCTCTCTTATCATTGTAGATTCGGTAATGGCTTTATACAGAACTGATTTCTCTGGTCGTGGTGAATTAAGTGCTAGACAGATGCATTTAGCTAAATTTATGAGAGCTTTACAAAGACTAGCAGATCAGTTCGGTGTCGCTGTCGTCGTCACTAATCAAGTCGTCGCTCAAGTTGATGGGGCTGCAATGATGTTTAATCCAGATCCTAAAAAACCTATAGGTGGGAATATCATGGCACATTCATCAACCACAAGACTAGGTTTCAAAAAGGGGAAAGGCTGCCAAAGATTCTGTAAAGTAGTAGATTCCCCTTGTCTTCCTGAAGCTGAATGTATATTCGCTATATATGAAGACGGTGTCGGTGATCCAAGAGAAGAAGATGATTAAGTCCCTTTTGACTCCTTTTATTTTTCTATTCCTCTTTTTTTCATCTCGTATCCTTGATTATATGTTGTTTTTTTTATTCTTACTGTACACATCCTCATATACTTACATATATATATATATATATACCCATCAGTTCATTTAAATTAATAAGAATATTCTTTTATTTACTGACACTGACACATTTTTTCTTTTCCATATCTATTTATCTATTTTTTTTCTCGTGTTGTCGCTCAAAAATTAAAATAGAAATAACTCTCCCTGAATGAAATATTATAGCAATAGACAAGAAATTAAACAGTAAATACTTATACGAAACCCATTACAATCACTTCAAACTGCTTACTTCAAATAATTGAATATAATTACAATGTTAAAGAGGTGGCTTTCTATAAGGGAAAAAGATAAACACAGTTCACATACTTCAACCAAGAATAAAAATTATTCAACAAACCCTAAATCAACACCCAATATTCCAAAACAAATTAAAGAATCGACAGATTCTGTAACTACGGAAAATATTATACCTGCGTATGATAACTATACTCCTATTTCTATTCCAGAAACCTCGCATTTCGATAAATCTTCAATTGTATTTCCTAAACCTTTAGATTTATTACCATATGGTAATGGTTCAAATAAAATATTCGGTTATGAAAATTTTGGTAATACCTGTTATTGCAATTCAATATTACAATGTCTATATAACCTAAACGATTTTAGAACTAACATCTTACAATATCCTATAAGGAATAAATCAATGGAAAGACATAGAAAATTAAAATTAACTGGAAAATCTCCTAGAATTTTCACTTCTGATAGTTTCCAACCTCCAAAAAATGGTTGTCATACTACTGTAACAACTACTACTAATCCAAGTAATGACGAAACTAAAAGTAATAAATCTGAAAGTTCCAATGATTCTATAAATAAAAATAATAACACAACTAATTCAACAACACCAAATAATAATAATAATAATAATAATAATAGTAACACTCCCAAGGATACAAAAATTTTATGCCCTAATGATCCACCACCTATTAAGACTGTCATTATGTCTGCAGATTCAATTACTGAAGAATTACATAAGGGTTGTCAACGTATAGTCATTGGAAGACCCTTAGAGACTGTAAATCTAGCCAATAACAATGATGATCATGAACACAATATATCAACTTCTTCTTACAATAGTGAAAGAAGGAAAAAAGCTGCTCTTATTAGAGGACCAGTTCTAAATATTGACTATATGATAAATGTAGCTTCAAAGCCAAATTTATATAATGGTCTAAGAGATATATTCGAATGCATTACAGAAAATCAACATTTATTAGGTATTGTATCACCTACAGAGTTCGTTAAAGTCCTTAAGAAAGAAAATATCTTGTTTAACTCAATGATGCAACAAGATGCTCATGAATTTCTAAATTTTCTTCTTAATTCCCTACATGAATATCTACAAGTTCATCCACAAGAGATATCATTAGAGGCCAGAAATTTTGTATTTAATCAATTTCAAGGTACTTTAACTAATCAAATTAAATGTCTCACTTGTGACTCCATAACAACTAGCGATGAACCTTTCTTAGATTTCCCAGTAGAAGTGAAAGATGATGAAGACAGAGATATTCAAGAAATCTTACAGAATTATCATCAAAGAGAACTGTTAAATGGTTCCAATAAATTCTACTGTAATCAATGTTGCGGTCTACAAGAAGCAGAAAGATTAGTAGGTCTTAAGAAATTACCTAGAACTTTGGCTTTGCATTTTAAGAGATTCAAATATTCAGAAGAGCAAAATGCTAATATTAAACTTTTTAATAAAATTCACTATCCCTTATTCCTTGACGTCTATTCAACATTCGATTCGTCTATTTCCAAAAAGTATGAACTAACTGGTGTCGTCATTCATCTAGGTAGTAGTCCACAACATGGTCATTACGTTTCCGTTTGTAAGAGTGATATATATGGTTGGCTCCTATTTGATGATGAAACTGTAGAAACCATTAATGAAGAAACAGTAGTCAAATTTATTGGAGACCCTGTAACTCAAGCAACTGCATATGTCTTATTTTACAAAGAGATTATTAGAGATGATGATGATAGTAGTATTTTAAATATTCCAAGAAACAGAAAAGAAATTGAAGAAAACGTAGAACAACTAATCGAATATGATGACTGGTTAACTGAACGAGATATAAAAGAACTAAGAAAACAAAGAGATATACAACTTGCTCAAGCAAGATTGAACAATCTAAATAATGAAAATAATCATGAAGATCCAAATAATCAAAAGCAGCATGGTCGTCATCATCAAAATAATAAGAAAAAATCAAATTCTAAACTAAAATCTAATACTGTACCAAAATCTGAATCCATTTCAAAAGATGCATCCAAATCGAAAGCTGAGAAGAAATCAAAAAGAAAATCTAGGATAATGAGTTTCATGAAGAGCTAATTATATATTCTTCTTCTTAATGAATAAAATTTACAAAATAATGATATTACTTATGATAATAATACTATAAAGTTTCGATATGTTTATTGTCCTGTTTACCTACAATGAACGCAAAATCACATAAAAAAGATTCCTATAATGACTAATTTAATGAATTTCTGTTTCTCCCTTTTTATATTCTAATTATATCAATACATTTATCTAAAGAAAAATAAAAGAAAAATATATTTCATCTTTACTAAACCTTGATACTTACTGTTTTTTCTTGTATTGTAACTTATTGATTTTACAAGGCTTTAGAGTATTTCGTTTTGATAATATGTGTCGCACCTGTATACATTGTTATACTGGAGGAGCATTATTGAATAGATAAGAAATAGACTCACCATTATGTAGTCTTCTAATAGCTTCTGCTAAGGTCGGACTAATATCTACTTGACTTATAATAGCGACATCTAAATCAACTGGTACAGTATTTGTACAAATAACCTTAGACAAACGACTATTCTTTAACCTTTCTTCAGCAGCACCAGAAAATATACCATGTGTAACGATGGCAATTACTTCCTTGGCACCATGCTTTAATAATGTATCACAAGCCTTTACTAGAGTACCACATGTATCGGCCATGTCATCTATTAATAGGCATGACTTCCCCGTAACATCACCAACTAAAACCATCTTGGAGACTTCGTTGGCTTTCTGCCTTTCTTTATGAATTAGAGCAAAATTCAAATCTAGCTTATCTGCTAAGGATGCTACCCTCTTAGCACCACCAGCGTCAGGAGAAACTAATATAGAATTTTTCAAATCGGTATGATTTTTCATATAGTTTAATAATGTTGGTTCAGCATATAAATTATCCACTGGAATACGAAAGAACCCTTGAATTTGAGAAGCATGAAGATCTACTGTAACAACATTATCACAACCAGCAGTTTGTAGTAAATTAGCAACAAGCTTAGCGGTGATAGGAGCACGAGATTTATCTTTCTTGTCTTGTCTTGCATATGGAAAATTTGGAATTACTGCAGTAATTCTTCTAGCAGACGCAGTCTTACAGGCATGAATCAAAATTAAAAGTTCCATAAGGAAGTCGTTAATTTCTTCAGCACCGAAACCTGTTTGAATAATGTAAACATCCTCATCACGAATACTTTCACCAATAGTGACAGATGTCTCTGTATTAGAGTATTGATAAACACCAACTTTGGATAGAGGAATACCCAATCTTTTGGAGATCAATTCTGCTAATTCTGGGTGGGAGTTACCAGCTAATAGCTTGATACTGTTTGAGGACATTCTTTCGTTATCAGAACTCATTAAAATACAGGAAATTCAAAACTAAAGCTAGGCGCTATTTCTTAAGCAAACACAAACAGAATCTAGACAGCACACTATATCAGTACCCTACACAGATATCGAACAACAACCCAGACTGTTCCTGGGATGCGATGATACACATCAAAGGTGGCCCTATACCCTTTCTCTTATTTGAGATGACTTTCTATTGAAACTTTAATGAATATTCGAAAATTTTTCCAGAATTGCACGTGACTGAAATATCTAGTCCACATGAAAATATTTAGCACATCTGAATCATAGATCTTAACTAGTATGGAAACAACTATATAAACTGTGATTGATTCTAAATTGACATAGTTAAGATTGAAATATGGCATTGAATGAGGAACAAATAGAACAAATTCATACAAAGGTTCTTTATAGTGAACTTGATGGTCCTTATAACAGGTACTCGGAATACCTTGGAAAAGTTAATAAGCTTGTGCATCAAGTATTACATGGTAATTTAGAGGAGGAAGAGGGAAAGAAGGACAAATTTAACAGAGATTCTGTAAGAGAACTGAGAGAAATGTATCAATTAAGATACTTGGAGTTTCAAGCTTCTCTAGAAATAAAAAAAACCGCTCATGAAAATTTTCAGCATGCCAATGAGCAAGCAAAGAATTATATAGAAGTTTATGCCGGTGATGAGTTACCTAATCTGAAGAGAACTTATTCTAGCTTGAGAGATCGTATAAATAAGATAAGGAAGACGTATGACACCGTGCGAATGATCAATTCTGAGATTGAAAAATTGGCTGAAGGTAGGTCGAGTATAACAGTTTCTCGTGAAGAATGGGAGCAAGAATTAGGTGTTGAGTTAGCCAATAAGTTGATCGATATGAAATACATCAAAATAGATAATGCAAAGCTTGCTAATGGTAAATCTAAATATAGGGTATATGATGACTTCTCAAAGGGTCCGAAGGAGGTTAAGCAGATCAATAATTCGATGAAATCTGATATCGATAGACTTGTTTCGGAATTAAAAGTATATAAAGAGAAATGGTTAGAAGATGCAGAGGTGTTTTCAAAAGTTAAGACTGTATTACAGGATGAGTTTGTGAGGAGAAATTTACAATCCAATAAATCTAATACTCATGGTGATCATGAATTTGATGAAGAAGATGAGGAGGAAGACGAGGAGGAAGATGAAAATTATAATAAGAGAAGCGAAAGAAGAGCATCATCTTTCAGTGTTGGAGCTGATGAAAGAGATATTGACGAATTGGATAGAGAGGTATATAAAGCTGAAGAAGAAGAGATTGAACTTTCTGATGATGAAAGTAAGGAAAGCATTGACGAAGAAGAAGAAAATAACGATCATGCGTACGATGAAAATGAAAATTCTATTGAAGAAGCACTGACTGATGATGCTGATATCGAAATGATAGAAAATGAAGGTCACGAAGATGAGCCAATAGATCACGATGATATAGATCAAGATATGGAAGAATCAGAAGTTGAAATTAGTACACGAGAACAGACTAACGATTATGAAACTAATGAGCACTCGGCGAGCGTTGACGTAGAAGTTATGGATGTAAATGAAGATGTAAATGATGCTGTTAACTCTGAGACTGAAATAACGGAGGATCAAGAATAAACCGCCAATATTTAAGAAATCTATAGATATGTTAATATTTTAGAATACTAGAGTTTAGTCAACCCCTACTACCAGTTCTTCTATAGAAGAGCGTTTAGTGTGTAATTTGTAGAATAATTTATCACAAGATAACAAAGAAAAGAAAATACAAACGAGCATACTTACAATTCGCGATAAATATACTAGTAACAATAATAGTAAATGAAATAAATATCTTTAAAAGATTTTTTTATAATTAATAATTGAATACATGTTAAAATTATTATATTTTATTTGTTTATACAGTTTCTAAAATTTCATCCTTGAAACCGGAAACCTTCTTACCCTTTTCTTCACCAGAACCTTCACCGTGTAAGGCCATTAAAGCACCAACATCGAATTTTGGTTGCTTTAATAACTTGACCTTTCTAATGTGAACGTTTTGTAATGGGAAGATATCCTTAGTAGCGTTTTCAATTTCCTTGTTAATAACTTCTGGAATTAATTTGGAAGTTAATTGAGCTAAAGTGGAGTTTTGTACTTCTCTAGTTAAGATTTCAGAGATAACCTTTCTGATAGCTCTGATGTGGGAAGATTGAGCGTAAGCAGTTCTCTTGACTTGGTTAGCTTGCTTTCTGGTGAAGGCAATGGCGAAGACTCTTAAGACGTAGTCATCAGAAGTCTTGACGGTGACATTGGCTTCGATTAAAGTTTGCCACTTTCTAACCATGGATCTTAACTTATCAGTGGTGAAGTCCATACCATGGAAGTTGGTTAATAAGTTCTTACCTTGAACTTCATCAACTCTTAATTTAACCTTTCTGAAAGAGTGATCTTCAGAACCTTGTAAGTCGGCTAAACAAACTTCAACAACTCTACCTTTTAAGGCATCGGCAGCGTTCTTTAAACCAGTAGATTTGTTAACTAAGGTCTTACCAACGTTTCTGTTTTCGAAAGTGGATGGGGCCTTGATATCAAACCAGTCCTTTCTGGTGAATGGGTCAACGACCTTCTTCTTTAGACCTTTCTTACCCTTGGATAGTCTCTTATTCTTACCAACAGCCATGATTAGTTTAGTTCGGTATACTTAAAGTTGTTTATAAACAAAAGTTGAAAATAACTGCTAGTTAATACACGTACCTAAATGAGTATACACCTATATTAACTAGTTTTAATCTTGATGTAGTTAGTTTATTGAGATAGTACCAACTACAGCTAGAGAGACACCAACTGGCCCGTGTACTCAGATCCAATACCCATCTCTCACTATTGCTATTACCTCTTGCTATTCCTCATCCATAGAGTCTGTTCTTGCCAGTAACTGTCGCTCTGGAACCAACAACAATATTTTCCAACCGCCTAACGTTTCCGTCCCCTGCCCAATTGTTCATCCTAGCCATTGACAGCTAGATAGAGGCTTAGTGCCAACGAGCCCTTCTAGACAGGATTCCCTGTTGGAGATCCTTCCAGCTTGGCAGAGTGTCCATCTGAATAATACAAAAACGCAAAACAAAATGCGGATTTAAAATTTTTCATTATTTTTTAAAAAAATAGTTCAAATTATGTTTGGGTTCTAAAGCAGTCCTTGAAAAATATGTAATTCCTATTTAGGATATCGGATCAATTTAGTCCCTAAAGGGAAATCTCGAAAAATATATTTGATAATAGGAACAACAACTAACCAAATCCTAGAGAACCACTTGGTTGAACACATTGTACAATTGAATTATTGGCGTTCAAGTAATAGCAAACATATAGATACTGAATTGTAGAAATTTAAGGTTGTTTACCTTTATTGTCCCCATTCTTTTCCATTTTCCCTCATCTTTTGCATTATCTTATCTCATTTGTATTTCAATATTGGAATATGTCAATCTCCAAAGATAATCATAAACCTATTCCAGATGTAAAAAATAAAGTTGATATTCAAGTTGGATTAGTCGGAGATGCCCAAGTAGGTAAAACTTCGTTGATGGTGAAATATGTACAAAATATATTTGACGAGGAATACACTCAGACACTAGGTGTAAACTTTCTCAAGAGAAAAGTCACTCTGCGATCAACTGACATAATATTTTCCCTTATGGATTTAGGTGGGCAGCGTGAATTTATAAATATGTTGCCGTTGGCAGCCATTGGTTCTTCTGTCATTATTTTCCTTTTTGACTTGACCAGAGCCGAAACATTAGAAGCAGTTAAAGATTGGTATAGACAAGCATATGGGCTTAACGATATGGCGATACCGATCTTAGTGGGAACAAAATATGACCTTTTTATTGAATTAGATGAATCCTATCAAGAACAGATATCAAAGATGGCTTTAAAATATGCTCAAGTAATGGATTCTTCTCTAGTGTTTTGTTCCACAGCTAAATCAATTAATATTCAGAAAGTTTTCAAAATAGCATTGGCTAAAGTATTCAATTTAACTTTAACTATCCCAGAAATCAAAAACATAGGAGATCCCCTTTTAATCTACAAGTCATTCCAAACAAAAGAAAATATTGAAAGATCAAATTCAACATCTAAATGATACAACATTAAAGAAAGAGAAAAAGAGAAAATATACTACTTTTCATAGCTAGAGTATACGGAATATATTCATATATGTATGATATATGTATGTGTATATATATGTGCGGTATATTACATTCAGGATAACCAGCATACAAAATATTGACTGTATCAGAATGGGAGACTTTGGATGTTACAGTCCATTGAATATTTGGTCTCTGTCAATTGCAGTCTTGACATCTTCTTGTGATATATTCAATTTAATATTACTCGTTCGTTCATTTTTCATGTATTGTCTAACAACGATACCTGCTTCTTCTAATTGCATTATAATAAAATCGAAGGATATAATTCTTAATTGTTCAGGATCTGATAAATTATGTTTTTGAAGTAGTGTATCTGTTATTCCCTTAATATATTTATTGTTCCCATTGACCTCTATGAGAAGTCGTATTTCATCAATAACATCACCTATTTGATGTTCATGTACACTCTTTTTCTTGTTTAGATTTAATAATGCATATAAGAACAGCTTTGATGTAAATGACAATGAGTCGATAAAAATAGTTGCATTAGTATTTACAGTTTCATTTAATGCTTTCATTATGTGATTTATTTTTACGGTTTGTACTTCTTCTTCTTCATTATTTTCTTCCATTTTGTTGTCTTTGTTACTTTTATCGCCAATAATATCGGCATCCTCATCTTCATCTTCACTCTCAATTACAAGCCCTTCATAGTCATAACCGTGTTTAGCCATATAAGATTGTTCAGCAATTTCTGCAGCTCTCTTACAAACTTTCAATGCTCTTCTTGCATCACCACTCACACTAGCAACTTTTCTAGAGGCAATCTCGATCGCATCAGAACTCATTTGCAAACGAACTTTTCTCATATGAGCTGGTAGTGGTTCATTTGAATCATCGTACGTCTCAGAATCGATTAAGTGCGCGCTCCCCGTTCTAGTATCTACATAAAAATGAGAATTATTTAAGCCTTTCAATCTGAGATCGATAATGCTCTTTAGTTGTTCGTATGTATAACCAGCAAACATAATTCTTGTAAACCCAATTCTTGAAGATACTTTATTCCCTAAATGGCGTTCAGGTAAATCCATCGTATTCGCTATCGATATGACAATTAATTTAGCGTTTTCATATGTAGTCCAGTTGAAAAAATTGTACATGATATCTTGTGATTTTGTAACCAAAGCATCTAATTCATCTAGTAGTACGACGATAGGACGTTTCTTATTAATAGGAACTTTGTTGAAATAAAATTCTAATGATTCCATAGCCGCACCCCAAGTTAACCTTTCACCAGAAATTTTGTTCCATAAAACTTCATAACTATCAGTTGGTTTTATCATTTTCAAACCGTTGATTTCAACATACATAAAAGGGGTCAGCTCTTCATTATCCACTGAAGATTGTAACTCCCTAATAACCTCTCTAACAGTCAAAGTTTTACCAACACCAGGTGTCCCAGCTACATATACAGTAGTAGCAGAGCTTGATTCAATGGCACTGTATAAACTTAGGTACATTGATGCAAATTCATTTTCTCTAGCTGGTAAATACTCCGCAAAATTTGTTGTCTTCATAATTTCTTCTTTCCCATGAGAAGAGTATAACTGTTTTTTAACCTTTGAAAAAATAGTTTCTATAACTTCATGTTTTGTCTTCATTTTGAGTTTGTCTTCCAAACCAGAAAATAATATATCAGAAGAAGATTGGTTGAAGTTAGATAGTTTTGTCAAGTCAGGTATATCATTAATAGATTTATATCTTTTTGAAAATGGTGTATATTTCTTCTTGGCACGGACTACATTCTTTTTGGTGAACTTTCTAATACCGTTCCCCATTGAATATTTTTGATTTTTCTGATCCTTCAAAGCATTTGGATCCTTCCTTGGACGACCTCTCTTTGATTTAACTTTAGGGGCAGTTTCGAGCGGCTCCTCGTTTTCTTCTTCACTTTCTGGAATTGCCTCCACTAATCTGTCATCCTCTTCTTCTTCATCTTCTGAGATATATTCTTCACTTTCTTCATCAGAATCAGCAGATGGTTCGGAGTCATTCATCTCGATACTTTCTATTGAGACCTCATTTGTATTTACATATTTTTTTGATGATATTTTGTCAGTAGCCTTTTCGTTCTTCTCCATCGTATTCCTTTTTTTGGCATTACTTGGATTGTCATTTATAGCCTCTTCTTTTGGTGGCCATAATACATGTTTCAAGTAATCTTCAGATTCCTTTGGTTTCATGGACCTCATTTTCAAAACAGTATCTCTTATATCGATCGGGACAAAATGTTCGCCAGAAGGTAAACACATATACCTTACTACAAAATCCTTGTTTATAATAATTTTATCCTTCTCTAGTGCATTATATTGAACTTCATCTAAAATATTAGCCTTTGAAACAAAATCAGATAGTCTTAGTTCAAATTGACTTAATGTCAAAAATAATTCATTTTTATCAATTTCGCTAGCTAATTTGGTAGTGTAATAATCTGTCGACTTTTGTAATTTCAGGATATCGGGATTGAAATAGTCATAATACTTAACTGGATCTAGTTCAAACCATCTTAAGTAATTAAAAGCCCTCAATTCAACGAGATGGTTTAGCGTATTTAAACGAATTTCGTGGATCAAGTAGACAGAATAATTCTCCCCGAATTTGTCATTGATAACAACACTATCACCACAGCTAATTTTGGCACTATCTGATTCCCTCATAAGGTGAACCTTCTCTGTACCTCCCCTTCTACGGGACCGTCTGCTTTCTTGATCAATTATATTATCATTCTCATCTGTCGTAATGATCTTCCAACCCTCTAGATCTTTCCTTGTTCTCGCCATTTAATATATAATATTATCCCCAATTAATAAAGTGCAATAGAGTCCAGACTATTATAGTTATTTTCCAGGGATTTATAGTGATATCCAGGGCTATAGAAGTATCCAATTACTGGGTGTCTTCTTATTATTCATTTTTTTGAATGCATTTTATTATTTGTTTATTTTTTTCTTGCACTTGATCTTTCGCGCTTTAATTTTCAAGTTTCTCATTTGGACAAAAGGTTACAAATTGTTAAAATTATTCAAACACTTCAATTTTATGTATCCAGATTGTAGCTGTTACATTGTCTTCCTTTCCTGATGTTTGTATTATGATTATAAGCTATTAAAATTAGATGGATACTATTAGTGTAAATTCAAAATAGCTTGTGAAAATAACATTAAATAAGAAATTTCTGTTTTGTGACGTTTTGCATTTTGACTTTTATTTAGCATTTTTTATAACTTAATATTTTACAGTTAAAATTTATTTTTATTTAATTCTAAATCAAGTTTATAAGGACCCCAACGCCATGAAAATACCTTTGTTTTGGTTGGCACTTTATTTAGTTTGTCTGTGTCAACTCATTTTCTATTTACCAAACTACACATGTTTCTCAAACAAGAACAAGATATGCATTCCACATTTCAGATTTGCAGTGGTTGGAAGCTCCCCAGCAGCCCAAGAGTTTATTGGTAGTATACGTGAGTTTCTAAGGTTGGTGTCATATCTGACAATTGATATGGGGTGGTCTAATGAACTTGTAAATTCAGATATATATGATGACGGTAATCTAATTGATACCTTCCATTCAGGAAACACATATGATGTCAATATTCATGGCTTCTGTAAGATTAGAGAAGGCAGAAAAGAATATTGCACCTCAAATTCGGATGCTGGCATGGATATATTGGAAATTCTGATTCGTGACATTGGGATGCAATTGGGCTCTCTTTCTACAAAAAATGTAAACAATACGGAATCAATTAGTGACTCCCTTGTATTCACATACCATCTAACATTACGATCGTTAAAAAGTTTCTTTAGTAAGAATAAAAAGGGTAAGAAGGCTTTATCGAATGCACTGCTTGGAGATACGCCACTGAGTGAAAATGGAACTTTAGGTAAGGTATCTCCCACCTATAATAAGAGTGTGGAATTGGCCTTCATATTAATGACGTATAATAAGCTATACTATTTTGTAACACTTTTTGAGTTACTTCTCAGTGTAGTAGCTTTAGGGTTCACTATTCTAGTTGGAATTTTCATTATGGGAAACAGGTATTTGGTAAAAGTATATCTCTTCCTCAAATTACACGTTCTTATACTGATGCTTGTTACAACATTGTCTCTCATTATGGAAATTGCGTATTTAGTGTTTCTGAAGGCATTGGAGCCTCATAAGGGTGGTGAAATATCACAAGACAATAATTGGGGTTTATTGCAGGTTTTCATAGGACCAGCGTTTATAATAGGTGCAGTCAGGTACTTTGTACAATGCATCTTTCTCATACTAGCATTTTTAACTTCTCGTCATTACAAGTTGGAGAAACTTCCACGAGCTACCACTGATGATATTGAATTACAACAGACGTTCGTTCCAGTAGAGCCACCAATGACTTCTAGTCCTCCCCCCAAGTACTGATTCGAGACTCAGCGTTACTAGATGCCTTCCCTATTTACTACTGTATAGTTATTTTTCTATTTTAGAGTGCTCATCTTTTTTTTTTCTGATATTTTTCAAAAATGTCAACATAAATTTGTTACTACAGAATGAACTTACTCTGTTATAAAGAAAGCTGTATCAAGAAAGTGTAATACGCCAATTTTAAGATGGCTGGGCTAAGAACATTTGATGCTTTTCCCAAGACTGAGGAACAATACAAGAAGAAATCGTCAAAGGGTGGTTTATCTTCACTTTTAACGTATTTATTCCTAATATTCATAGTGTACTCAGAGTTTGGTAGTTACTTTGGTGGTTATGTAGACCAACAGTATACTGTTGATTCTGAAGTTAAGGAGAGTGTTCAGATCAATGTGGATATGTTTGTGAAAACACCTTGCGAATATTTGCACGTACATGCAAGAGATATTACAATGGATAGAAAATTTGTTAATGAAGAATTGAAGTTTGAAGATATGCCTTTCTTTATTCCTTTTGACTCTAGAATAAATAATTTGAAAGAAATAATAACACCTGAAATGGATGAAATTTTAGGTGAAGCTATACCTGCAGAGTTCAGAGAGAAATTAGATACTAGAATGCTTTACGATGAAAATGATCCGGATAGTCCTCATCTTCCTAAATTAGATGGTTGCCATATATTTGGTTCCATTCCAGTCAACAGAGTAAATGGTGAATTACAAATTACTGCAAAAGGTCTAGGATACAGAGATAGAATTGTTGCCCCAGAGGAAAATGTTAATTTTGCACATGTAATCAATGAATTCTCATTTGGTGATTTTTATCCCTACATTGATAACCCACTAGATAACTCTGCAAAGTTTGATCAAGATGATCCTATGACTGCTTATGTCTATTATACATCCGTTGTACCAACAATGTATCAAAAACTAGGCGCTGAAGTAGATACTAATCAATATTCAATAAGTGAATATCGTTATCACAATAGTGATAACTCAATACAAAACGCTGGAAGGGTACCTGGTATTTTCATAAAATATAACTTCGAAAGTCTTTCAATCATCATTACAGACAAAAGGTTATCCTTTATCCAATTCATAATAAGACTAGTCGCCATTTTATCTTTCGTATTATATTTGGCTTCATGGATTTTCATTCTCGTAGATACCTGTCTAATATATGTGTTAGGTCCAAAATGGTCATTAAGATACCAACCCGATACAATGAGAAGTGGTATTCTAGAAGGTAAAGAGAAGTAAATAACTATTTTATCTGTCTTGTTTATAGGTACGTAACCGATTTTTATAGAAAATGCATTGCACTTCTTCCTTCTCTTCCTCCTTGAGACTTATTTTAGATTGGTTGTATCAGATAGTAATTGACTCTATTTCTTCTGTATTAATAATTAAATAATGAATATATTACTATATATGAGCCTATGCATTGCTGCTTTTATAATGCTTGATTATTTGAATCGACCAAATGTAGGGTCTTTAAAGTAGTCCATTTTTCTTTATCATATTCACTCATTACATTCTCAGGGTATAAGCTTTCTGATGTCCCAGAACCCATACTATCAGGCTGTGAGGGATCTCTTAATTTCATAGAATTCGGTAAAAGTGCATTATTTTGTGGAAATAAAGTACTAGTTTTTGGAGAATTCATTAGTACCAAATTCTCATGCATATAAAATGACATTTTAGTGTTGTTATTAGTTACGCCAGCTTCATCGACACTATGACGACGATCTGGTAAATTATTTGTAAATTTTATCCCCCCACTAACTGCCTTATGAGTGGAATTACTTTGTAAGTGATGAATATAATTGAAATCAAAACTTTTACCTCTTGGATGTTGGGTATTAAATACGGGTATATCTTTTTCTGTAGGGCTGAATGAACTGGCCACAGTGTCGGAAATATTAGAGAGTGATAGTTTCTTACTTAGACTTTTGAACTTTCTTTTGGTTGGCGAACTGTGAGTAGAAGCCGATAGCCTTCGACCAATAGGATTATCAGGGAATGAATATGTTAATTGTGAGTTTGTTTTCCTATGCATAGAATTATTATTTTTTCTATCAATTCGGTTTTGTTTTCGCAAACTTCCTGATCCACTTAAAATAGATACTATTGATTTAGTTGGTGAATGTCTCGTTTCTGTCCTCGTAAATTCCTCAGATGTCTTTTGGCTGGGAAAAACTGAGGAAGAATAATCTAAGTTATTCAGACTTTCTTGAAATAATTGAGTTCTGTCCTCTTCTTTCGCCTTCTGCTCATGAAGATAGTTATCCAATTCACTTATTGCATCATCGTCGTCAGATATTAGTTTCGGTAATAGTTCTTCAATAATTGAAGAGGAAAACTGTTGTTTATTTGGAAAACTAAACTTAGGACTTGTTTCTACAGATAGTTCTGTTGATTCTACACTCTCTTCCAAAAGTTGGTTTCCAGTCTTAGATGTTAATTTGAAAGGGGGTAATAACAGATTTTTCTGTTTGAATTCTGCATTAACTAAATATTTCTCTTTATCTTTTTCCCACATGTCTAAAGTAACGTTCTCTGGAAGTTCTACGTGTTCAGCTCCGTTTACTATCATCAAGCTATTGTCATCAAAATTGATATGGGAATTTTGTAGACTGTCACTAAAGCCTTGATAATGGCTAGATATACCTAGACCTAAATCGACTTTACTATATAAACTGGACTTTCCGTCATCCACATAATCTGTTGTGTTTCCGATTTTAGGTTTAATTTTTGGTATAGGTTCAGGTGAATTCAAACATGGAGGTAGTAAAGCGCTGTTAATTCTTCTTATTGCTTTCTTTTCAAATTCAAGAGGCTCATTTTTAACATCTTCTTGAATTTCTGTACCGTTTTCAATTGTACTGTAATTTGCGTTAGCTAACAACTCTGATTGAGATTTAGTGAGTCTATTTTGAGATCTATTTGGTTTATTTGATGAGGAAGGGGAAGATATCAACTTGAAAAAACTCATTGGGATTTCTGAAATACCAGATAGTCTCGTAATGTATTTGTTGCCTGGGCTGTACTGGCTGTTACTTGCTTCAGGGGTTTTATCTATAGCATTGTCTCTGCCCTTGAACTTCAAAATAATGTCCTTTTGTAAACTTTTCCCACTGAATGGGTAGAGTTTACCAAATGTTGCTCTACCTTTTTGAGACTCTTTTATTTTGTATTGCTCATTAAATGCTGCTGATTTTGTCTTTTGTAAGAAGGGAAGTGGTCCCAATTGATGTCTAATAACAGATAAATTTGATTTTCTATCTTCACTAGTAATGCTATTTTTTTCCAAATCTTTAGTTTTATTTATTCTGCTTTCAGTTTGACTTAACAAATTTTCCATGTCAGGAGTTAACGTTTGAGCTGAATTCTTCATTAAGATAAATCTATCATTTTCCACATATGATTCATTATTTATTCCATCTCCCTCATTATTTTTGGTATTTTTCGCTATATCTATATCGTATCCTGTTATTATACCATTGATGAACAGATTAAATAATAACAAAGAGTCAAACGATGTTAACAGTTGTTCATGGTTTACTGTATTCGGTATTAATGATTTTTTAAAAGTGCTATTGAAAAATCCTACTGTGCATGCAATAACTAACATTTGTAGTAAAATATTTACCCATTTAACTATCTTTATTTGAAATGCAGGAGATAGTATAAGTTTTTGGATCAGTGATAGTCCGTATAGGAAGGTTGCACAGGTTATAATTACTAATACAGCTTTGTTTTGACGGTATAATGTTATTAATACAACACCGATAGAGCCTGTAGCAAATGATAAGAAGAGACCCAACAACTCTATTATCTGTATCATAATATTTAGCAAACAGAAGTGTAGGCTATAAATGAAATATTTTTATGATCCTAGTGTCTATCCAACTGAAGCGGCTGAACACAATCTGTTATTGAGATAGTTATAATTGAGCGTGAAATAAGGAAATATCTGAAAAAAAAGTATTATGTAAATAAAAACAGTAATTGTTTACAGAGAGATCAGTAACAACAAATAAAAAGGTAAAAGGTAAGATCAGAACATAAGGGTTTATCACTGTCTTTGAAGTTTTTTTCATTTCCTTTTCTTGTTCCTAACAATTTTTATTTACGTGTTTCCTAATTAGGAAAAATCTTTAATTCTTCTAATTCTTGGCACGGACATTAATAGGGAAGTTGCAAACACAAAGTTTACTAGATGTCTCCCAGTTGTGAAAGTCGTTCCTATGTATTTCAAGAGTAGCAAACTTCAGTTTTATCTTCATTTATCACAAAAATAACAATCATCTATATAAACTATTTGTTGAAATTCACGTGGCTGTAGAGACCGTTGATTTGAATAAACGATCTTGAGCTGAGCCTTCCAGAGTTTACCTTTCATCCTTAGCTTATTGAAAATTAGTTTAACAAATCCTAATGTACCTTGTAAGGTGCTATGTAAAAACTACTAGTACAAAACTGAAACATTACTATTTTAGGAGCGTATCGTAGATCAAATAATTTTTTTTCTCGAGATTTATTAAAAAAAAAAGAAAAGCAAAGGCACGCTGCCATCTGTATATTAATCATGATCGAAATGCATTTCGGAAGTGTGTTCTAACGCCTGATAATCGGCAAAATACTATACTAGAATATACAAGGAACCGTCTAAGAGACTTCCTACAAATTTAACTATAGAGGTTTAACTCGTCATTTAACGGAGTGGCTGAAGGAGATTGTAACAACAAGAGTTTTCTTTCTTAATTAAGCTTTCATGCTCTTCCAAAACAATGACGCAACGGGTTCATCATCGTCTATCAAACGACTACTTCCAGTTTTTAAAAATAGATCAAATAACAGAATTGAAAGGAAAAGTAAATACTTGTCCAAAGTGATCGATAAGGGATCTACATGCGAAGTCATTCTAAAATATAATGTGGCGTTGCAGGAAAGAGTTATAGTTAAAAGATACCTAGAAAGCTCAGAAATGACTAAAAACCAATTGTCAAATGAGTATAATGTATTAAATTCTCTTAAAAGTTCCAAAGGGAAACATATTGTTCAACTAATATCAGTCGATCTGAGATCTATGTCAATTACATTAGAGTTTATACCATTTAATCTTTACCGAGTGCTGAATTTGGTTTATACCCCAAGTTTAAATGAGCGGAAATGTTATTTCTCGCAGCTTTGTAAAGGTGTTGATTATCTTCATCGAAATGGAGTAGTTCATAGAGATTTAAAATTAGAAAACCTAATGGTTGAGAAGGACGGATGTTCCTTGAAGATTATTGATTTTGGGGCTGCTGTAATTGATAAGGATGAAAAATGTCTAGGCATTATGGGTTCTGAATCGCTAATGGCTCCTGAAATGTTGAGTTCAATTAGTTACGTTGGAAAACCAGTCGATTGTTGGTCTGTAGGGATAATATTATTTCAAATGTTTAATATATTACCAGGGAAATGGAAGACCCGATTTCCATGGAAACAAGCTAAGATATCTAATGAGGACTATAAGAGTTTCTATGACAGTTCCTTGACTAGAGTAAATTCTCTAGTGGAACAGGTTGAAGATGATGCTTCTTTACATGATATTTTATCAGGATTATTAACTGTATCTGTAAACAAGAGATGGACGATGGAAAACTGTCTAAATCATGAGTTTCTTCAAAATATCAAAAGTGAACAACATGATCATAACAGAACATTAAGAGTGTGTACCAAAGTTTTCAACCATACGATATGAAAACTTTTTTCTTTAATCTTTTAAAGATGATAATGTGATATATAACATACAATTTTTACTAACTTATTTTATAGTGATATTATTCCCTTGTACGATATAAAACTACTTCTGTTTGTTTAAAATATCTTCGACCATCTTCATCAATGATAACTAAACTTAAATAATTTTTCACATTGAAATAGTTACAACTCATATTAGGTGTTAATTCATAACCACCTAGGAAGAGTCTGATAGGTATAGTTTCACCTCTTACAGGTGATCCATCCATAATTTCATATCTTATAGTAGTTGTATCCAGGATAGAGTTTAGTGACTTACCTGATGTTTCCCTCGTTAATAAACTCAGCTCCATATGTTTTATTTTCAGCCGCGTTAATAAGAAGTATATTCTACCAACAATAACATCCTTTAGAGAATATTGTACCTTTGCATATTCAAACTCTATATGTAAACAGTTTTCAATACCTATATCCAATTTCACAGGTTTGTTCTTTTTCGATGCTATAGGCTCGTTATTTTTTGGTATCGTAGAGATTTCTTCTGTATTACTATCAGCTTTAGTGACATCATTTTCTGCTTCCGTAGCTTCATGTGTGCTGGTGTTATTCTCTTTTGGTATACTTTCTGGGTTTGTTATACTTTCATTACTCTGGGTTTGTTCTGTATGTGATTCTACTGTAGGAGATGGTTGTAAAGAGAGGTCGTTATATATGTAAACCCAAAATTTCTTAATTTTTGAAATTGGAGTTGACTTCCGCAGTAAGGTAACTTTAACTGCATAAGATACATCTACATTCATCCCATTATAAGATTCATATCTTTTTGTAAGATCTTTGAATTTAAAGGGATAGTTTTGTGTGTTTAAAAGGTCTCCTGCTGGACATAAATCATAACTGACACAGAGAAACTGTTCAACATTTTTTTTCTTTGCATCAGTACTTCTGTAAGAGCCTGAGGAAGAAGAGCTCTTTACGGTTTTATTATTTGAACCACCACTACTACTATTTACCTTAAGCATATCAATTGAGCCAATTATCGAAATTTTTATACCGGAGTGTTCTACCCTTTTCCCATCTTTAACTCTCAGTGTCACTATACCACTAATGGATTCACCATCTTCATAAATTGGTATGTTTTCCTTTACAGAAGCAGTTGGGACCTCTACATGTTTCCTTGATTCTTCGCCATCCAAAAGAATCTCTATATCAATTGGTGATTTAAAAAATAAACTCATTTTATCTTGAATTTTGGTTATTTCTATGCTAATTCTATGCTTGCGTTAATATATATAAAGGGAACTATCAGTTCACTACTGTCTTGCATTATATCTATAGTAAATGTTAACTAAAACTGTAAAACTCGAACTTTTCCCTCTTGGCACATACCTTTAATGATAAATCATTTTTCACGTGCACTGTATAAATCGTTTCATATAATGGAAGAGTACATAAGTTAAGTATATTTACAAGTTATCTTTCTATATTGTTATTATCATCGAATACTGACATGAATTCTGTTACTCTTTGGTCAGATTTTAGTTCTCTAGTCCATTCACTTTTCCTTTCTAGACCCTTTTTAATCCAACTCGAAGGCCAATCATCTTCTTCTTGAATTCCCAAGGTTAAGTCCTTTTCGTTATCAAAATTTTTTACATGATTTTGTGTTACAAGGTTAGTTACACTTGAACATATTTCTTCAGCTTGATATCTCTTTTGATAAAATCTAAATATACGTTTTGGAATATTATGAAATCCTAGCAAGTTTGGAATTGGTATCACTAGTACAGGTTGATGTAAAAGAATGGGGATATTGGTATCTTTATCTCTAATTGCGTTGTTTTTTAATAAATCGTATGGAAATTCCGAGAAGGAATATTTATCTGGGGTTATAAAAGGTTTAAGTATTTTCTTGGTATTATCGTTATTATCATCATTTTCAACTTCAGTTACATTCTCACTTTTATCCTTAACTTCTTCCTGCTTTTCAACTTCTTCAGTTGAATTATTAGAATTTGAATTTTCAATTGTAATAGGTTCTTCTAACGGACCTAGTAAACCTTCATGTAATCCAGTTATATATTCTTTATAAGCACCTCTCCCAAGACATATGACACCACCAGCTAATTTAGGATCAGATACGAGAGAATCTTCATTAATAACTGTATTTATTTTTTCTTTCTCGTAGAATATTCCCAAGGAATCTCTATAGTCGAAATAAGATTTTAAATTCCTTTCTTCTTCTTCTTCTTCTTCTTCTTCTTTATCTTCAATATCACTGTCAGCTATTGGAGTTGAAGTATTGACATCTGTTGATATCGATGAGTTAGCTTGTTCTTTTCTTAATTTTCTAATTTCTTCAGCTACGGTCATTCTTATAAAACCTTGTCTATCTTCCTGAATAATATCATAATCTAAACCGGCATAAAATAGGATTGGTTTTACGTAACGTCTCCAAACTTTAAGAGAAGTATCGATGTAGTCATTTGGAGGAGGAGCAATAAAGACAGTGATCTTCCTAGGTTTTTTATTTACAGGAAACAATTCTAATGATCTATCACTTATAGATTCTGAGAATTTTTTGATTATTTTATGTTGTTGATATTTATCATATGCTAAGCCCGATAATGAACCTGATAGAACGGACCAGAATATTAACCAATTTCGAGATGGTAACTTGATTGTTGGTATACCCAATGCTTTAAAAGCTGGATTCATTATTAAATTGCAAACTTTATTTCTTTATATACGAATAAAAGAAAAAGAGGATAATAATTCAAACGTGTATTAGTTATATAATGAGTTTATATATATTTGTATTTCAAATAAATATTTACTTGATGTATTGAAATCGATGGATTTAATTGGAATTTTCATAGTAGGGTTTAAAAAGAAAGAAAAAAAAATTGAGCCTGTCAAAGGAAAATAAGAAAAAAAAAAATAATTGATGCCGCTAATAATAATTCTATTTATTGATTGAAATAGTATTAGATAAACCCATGGGATTTAATAATGCGAAATGCTACTATAAGGGGGAAAAAGAAAGAAATTACAAATGTTCTTCTGTGCCACATTCATCATTCCAGCTAAGATCAAATCTTCCCTTTGGAATTTCATAATGTAGAATCTTTTCAATGACTTCCTCAGTGGTACTAGCGACTTGAACAATTTCACCATTACTCTTGCTAATAAAACCTTTCTGAATAGAATGGTTAATGAATTGTAATAAAGAATCGAAAAACCCATCTATATTGAATAATATGATAGGCTTACTATGAATACCTAATTGAGACCAAGTAATACATTCCATTACTTCTTCAAAAGTACCATAACCACCTGGCATAGCTATAAAAGCGTCACTTTCACTAGCCATGAGTCTCTTTCTTGCATGCATACCATTCACTACGGTAGTTTCACCGAATTTATTTGAGATAGGAGTAGATCCCTTATGATTTTCTACAGAAATATTTATAAGATCATTCAAATTGTCATCTTGTAGATCATCAGAATTCCGTTCTTTAGTAACTAAAGCATTAGGAATAATACCATGTACTTTCCCATCATACAAAGGGCCCATTGTAGCTTTAGCTACAGCTCCCATGAGACCTGTAGTACCACCACCGTATACTAATTTCCAGCCTAATTTATGGAAACGAGAACCTAGCTTGGTGGCTTCCTTTGAATAAATAGGGTCTGAACCAACAGCGGACCCACAAAATACACAAACTGATTGAATAGTCATTGCTTGCTTTTGAATGAGCTAGTTATTTTTTTCACTTATAGAGAGTAGTCCTTAATTCACCTAGTGTTCAAAATCCGCCTGTATGTCTTTTATATATAATTAGAAATAAGATTGCGTAGTATTTGAATATTGAGAGTCGTCAAACTAGGAAGGAAACCGGATTTCCCCTTTTAGTCACAGTAGCAGATTTACCCGCCCAGTGGGAAAAACAAAGGGACGATCCCATTCGCTGTTGCATTCCGTTAACACACACACACACACACACAATAGCATAAACTGCAGACGGAATCTAACAGCGAGGTGCATTTGTACGTTCGGAGTGACAGTTTCCCGTTCGGGCGCCACCACAGTTTTTTCGCTGCGTTTGTTTATCGCCACGCCTTTCGGAGAAGCGTGAAGTGAAAAAAAACAGAGTACTGCTGCGGTACGACACACGATAAGGTCAGCTGGGATCCACAGTTGTGTAGTGTGTAGAGTGGATTGTGTGTGTGTAGCTGTATTTGATCGATTCAGCAGGTTTCACAGTGCTGTAGATAAGCGTTGTGGCAAGTGTGACAGAGAGACACTTCTGTAACGTATACGCTAGTTTAACCAGGAAAATCCATATGTTGCGTTGTATATCTATCTATGAGTAATCAAATCTGTACCTTGCAGCTATTTCCACTGGAAATTGATCTCACTAGACAACAGTTATATATAGAGCATGATACTCCGTTACAATTAGGCTTGGCATGTCACTATTGTATGCAATTGTTATTCTTCTTTTCTTGCTTACTCTATGTTATGTCTCTATATAAATAGTAATTGATCTTTTCCTACTGTATATAGTGATTTTGAAAGAAACAGAAGAAGAAGAAGAAGAAAAGGAGATGTCAGAGAGTAAGCAATTGATAATTAAAAGAATAAAGAATACGGAAGCATCAGCTAGGTTTCGTCAAAGACAAAAATTGAAACAAATCAAAAATATCAAGAGAATTAATGAATTGAATATTCAAATCAAAGATTATAATGAGCTTATTGATAAATTAATTGTGGAAAATAATTATTGGAAAGAATTAATTAAGAAAATAAATGAAAAGAAATCAAATGATTTACTCTTCAAAATTAAAAATAGTTGCTCAAATTGATTTTTTTTTTCATTCTTGTATATATATTTGATATGAATAAGAAAGAGAGAAAAATATACATGAATTACTAATTGCTTATTAAAAAAGTTACTATTGGTTCATTTCTCTCTTCATCATTACCAGTCTGACATATCTTTATCATTATTAGTTCCATTACATTAATAATGACATCACTGGTTATTATTATTAACATCCCATAATTATAATACCTATACTCATCAATAATATTCAATAGAAATATATCCTCGTATATATCTCGATTCACCCCACTATTATAATTATATCCATAGTTATTATATTTATAATGTACCCATATAGAGTAAATATTTTGCAATACGATAAATTTTTTTAAATGTTTAAAAATTTTCTTCTTTAACCCATTCAATATTACATTATCATTATCGTAATCATTTTCATTTTCATTTTCATTATAATCATATTCACTATTCTTTATTTTCCAATTTATATTTATTAAATTCATAACTAATAAGTTTATCATTACCAAGACTATTGATCTATCCTTCAAATATCGTATATAAATTATTACATAGAGATATTTCTTTATCTTACTATATAAATCCTTTTCTGTTTCATATGAGTCCATTTTTATTCTCTCTTCTTTTATCCCATTATCACATACATATGTATACTTTTACTCTCTTCCACTTTTTTATCTTCAAATACTCCCCTTCCCTTTATTCTCTTTTAATTTTTTTTGTATTTATACCGATGTGCTATAAAACGGATCAATTAACACCACAAAAAAGTTCAATTCACAATGTAAGTAGAAGGTTCCACCTACAGTAAATGTTTTTAAACATTTATACTTATACTAGTGAGATTATATTCTACTATGCAGATGTATACTAGCATATATAAACATATACCTGATTCTCAGTATAAGCACTTAACATACTAAGATGTACCCCTTTCATTCACTGTTCCAGACCAATTCCGCTTAATTCATTGGATTTCATATACAATCAATTGACAACTATCCTATTCCTTATTACCATGCCAAAACATTCACTACCCCATCTTTTAACTACTCATTACTTTCCCTCTTTTATTTGCCGCCGAGATCCAAAAACGTTCACAGCCGCGTAGCACGTGCAATGCAAAACTGGTCACGAAATTAATATTTATTACGCATATGTTGCCGATAACCTTGAAGGTGCTGGAAAAAAAACTAATCTGAAATTGAATTACTCTCATATTTTACTATGGGCCATCGATGTGAAAAGAGTTGTAGAGTAATATATATTGAAGATCTCATATTATTAGCTATATTGTTGTTCCAACATCAAACTATTTATTTGCTTTTAGAGCTATGATATCCGTCCTCTGATACCTACATCCTTCTACAATCGTTTTCTCTTTTCTAGCTATGCAAGAAAATAATAATAATCAGATTCAAACATTGGAGAATCATCCAATGGAAAAGGGTATCGTACATGGTCATATCCATAACTACAATAATTTAACTTATATTCATGGTCATATTCATCATAATAAAGTAGAAAATTTGAAAAATAATGATTTTTTACAGGATAATGTAATTAATCAATCTAACATTATATTAAATAATAACTTTAATGATACAAAAAAAAATAAAGATTCCTGTAAAGATTTTATTGATTGTCAACATTTTGAATTTATTGATTATCATAATAACAATAATAATAAAAGAATTAATAATTTCCTTAATTCTAATCAATTTAATAATACAATTTTAGATCCTAAAGACGATTTAATATTACCAAAACCGAAAAAATTAAAGTCAGATAATATTTGCGATTGTGCTCCTAAAATACTAGAGGTCTGTTGTGACATCGATCATGTTATTCCTCCTGATCAACAAGATAATAATATTCCATCAATAATTACTGAAACCACTACACATGATACAATTATCAATAATAATAATAATAGTACAAATTTTGATATCTTGAATGATTTTAATTTAAGTGATATTGAAAATATAAATAATTTTAACGTTGATTGTAATTTTAATAATGAATCATCATGTTCAATTCATGATTATATTTCAAATAATACCACTAATACGTCACCATATATTGAATCTTCTTCAAATAAACTGAATGACTTGAAAATATTACAAGATTTATCAAACATTTCATCCCTTTATGAAGTACCCTTCGCAGATCATATGCATCATCATCATCATATTCATGATAAAATTGGAATTGAACAAAATATTAAAAATAAAAGTAGAGATGTCAAAATAGAAGAAGATGGTGTACCAATTAATTTATTAAGTTCTCTTTCAACAAGTAGCCCAAAGACTATTTACCACGGTAACGGAGATACTTCCTCTTCTTCTTCTAGTTTACAAACAACTGCTAATCATGCTCATCACCATCATCATAAAGTACAGTTTCATAATCATGATAATAAGAGCAATAATAAATTGAAAAATAAAAATGATACTAATTCAGGTAGAACCGTCTCTAAGTATGCTCCTAACTCCAAAGAGAATATAAATAAAGGATATAGCTATGAAAGACATTCCGTTAATAATAATCTTACAAATAATAATATAGATCATATTGAAAAAGATACCCAAATATTAAATACGATTAATTTTAATTGGAATTTTCAAAGAGATGATAATCTAGATGTTAAATGTAAATGGGAGGATTGTAATGATGGATTCGATACATTGATTGATTTGCAAAAACATATCTTCAAAGATCATTTGCCTCAAAATCAAGATACAATAAATGGAACTTTTGCAGATTCTTGTAATTGGGAAAATTGTAATTTTAAAAGTAATGATCTATGTTCTTTAGTTAATCATATCAATGATGAGCATGGTATCAATTTTGATATGAAATTCATTGACTCTAATCCAACGAATAGTAATGAAGCTAGCCTATCGAATACACACCATACTAGCTCTTTTATGCTAGATGCTACTGAAGATAAAAAAACTGAAATATATCAATGTCGTTGGGGTAATTGTAATGAAGCATTTAACTCAGCAGGAGAATTAAACCAGCATTTAGAAGATTCTCATCTGGCTAAAGGTAAATCTGAGTACATATGTCATTGGCATGATTGTAATAAGTTATTTACACAACGGCAAAAATTGGTAAGACATCTGAAAGTTCACTCTGGGCATAAGCCTTATAAATGTGATGTATGTCATAAAAGTTTTTCTAGTATAGAGACATTGAAACAACATAATAGGACTCATTCCGGTGAAAAACCTTATAGATGTGATATATGTGGAAAAGCATTTGCAGTATCCACTACATTAAAGATCCATATTAGGACACATACAGGTGAAAAACCTTTAGAATGTCATATTTGTGGTAAAAGATTTAATGAATCATCTAATTTGAACAAGCATGTGAAGACTCATCAGAAGAAATTCAAATGTGATAAGTGTCTGAAAAGCTTTAACACTGAAAATAAATTAGAAAATCATTCATGTTTGCAGTTTTCTCAATAACTCAAAAAATATTGTTATGTTTAAGACTTTATATATATATTTTATCTCAATTTTTTTTTAGTGTTTTTTTATTTATTCTTACATTAGGAAAAGTATTCTTCAAGTTGATCTGAGTTTACAAAATATAAAAATTTTAACGATTTAAAGAAAAACGATCATGAGACATAAGAAAAAATTGATAAAAACAGAAAAATAAGAAGACCAATCATAACCATACCATATAATCCAGGATCCAGGAGGATAAGAATCATAATGAACATAACTAGTCGTTTCAAAGAGATAATCCCTGAGATTATTTCTAATATACCATTATTCCAAAGGGATATCATGGTAAATTCCACTAAGGCCTCCCTTAAAAACGAAACAGTTCAAGAAGCTGTAAAAGTTCCGATAGAAAATTATCAGTTTGTTAGAACGTATGTTGGATTGATTGCAATTGCAGTAATGATTGTAGTACTTGGATCAGTATCATCCATAAGATCTATTCCAACCACTGCATTGATGCCCACTGTAGATCACCCAAAGTACCATCCTTCAGATAATGATTTATCAGAGCCTGTTGTCAACGATTCTACTGATGGGAAATCCGGGAAACCAGATGAAATATCCGAATGGCATGCAATTTACCTTCCATTAACATGTGGTGCCACATTATTGGGTTTGAATTATTTAATTACTAAAGATCTTACCTCAATTATCACCAAATTTTTAAGATATAATATTTTAACTACCAATGCTGTTAGTTTTGCTACTATTTTTGGGTTTATAGTTAGATTTGTAGCACGTCATTGTTATTCAAAATGGGGGATTTGTAAATGGAGTAAAGATCGCTATCGTATTATATTAGCTGATGTGGACGACACTGAGAGAGATTCGGCGATTGGCCTTGTTTCTAATTATCATTATGTTAACAAGCAAGGTGAATTAGGTCATAAAAAGACAATTGAATACTTAAACCGTGAAAAGAATCTATCTCTAAAAAAGGAGTTTGCTCGTGAGTTTTCTAAGCCAAGTGATGTTAAGATGTCCAAACAAAGATTTAATATATATTTTGATATTGTCTTGGTCTTGGGCTCAGTTCTAGGCGTACTTGTCAGTTATCTGTATTACCTAACCCCACAGAATTGGATCATTTGCAATATCGTTGCATTTAATGTATCTGTATATTCTATCAGTATGATGAATCTTAAGAACATGAAGAGTGGGATCTTAATATTAAGCGCGTTGTTCTTTTACGATATATATTTTGTCTTCTACAGTGATGCTATGGTTACTGTTGCCAAGAATCTAGAGATTCCTGTCAAGTTAGCATTACCAGTAAGTCTACAAGGTAGAGATTTTGCTCTGTTAGGATTGGGAGATATTGTTTTACCAGGAATGGTGATTGCATTATGTCACAAGTATGATATTTGGAAATGGTACGGTTCAGTAGAAGTTGAGGAAGAATTCCATTTATTAAGCTTTTGGGAATATTCCATGGGGAAATACTTTGTTACGAGCATAGTAAGTTACACAATTGCTTTGGGTGTATGCATAATCATGCTCATTAAATACCGTGTTGCCCAGCCAGCTTTACTCTACATTGTGCCAATACTATTACTGTCAGTACTAGGATCAGCACTTATCAGTGGAGACCTGCGGGAGTTCATCAGCTTCCAATATGACGTTATCGAGCCACAAGCCCGCGGTAAACACAGGCCTGTCGAAAACACTGAGCAATTGACATACACTGAGTACGTCGACCTTGTTGTCGAAGCCTGCCCAGAGTCAGACACCGAGTACGCAGCAGAACAGCCTGCCCTGGCCAGCGATAACGGCAGTGACAGTGACAGTGACAGTGATAGTGAGAATTAGCCCGTTGCCCTGCAGCAAACAGAAAATTCACCGGGAAAATTCGAAATTCGGCGCAAATCGGGTCACGAGCAAAGGAAAAGGCACCGAATATGTGAAATTTGCGGGTTATCTCATAATAGCGAATATATAAAAGTATATGCAACTTTTCATAGAGAAGGTGCGATTAGTTGGTTTCTGTGTTTACTTCTGTATAACAATTCAGCGTTGCACTTCATTCCTGTATATAGGTAGTAGAAGTATAGCTGATCTTATTTACTTTGGTCGTGTAACTATTGATTCCATTCCATTTCATCTTACGCCCTTTATTTCTGTTTACTTAAGCACAGATCGGGAAACTTAATTAGTTAAAAGCTGTGAAACTTTTGTTATAATGTTAAGACTACTTACCACTAGACAATCTCAATTACAACCATTTTCCAGATCTTTTCTAAGATTACAATCCACTTTTTCTATTCCAAAGACTCAAAAAGGTGTAATCTTTTATGAACATGGCGGGAAATTAGAATATAAGGATATTCCTGTTCCACAACCAAAACCAAATGAAATTTTAATCAATGTTAAATACTCTGGTGTCTGTCACACAGATTTACACGCTTGGAAAGGTGATTGGCCTTTAGCTGTCAAATTACCACTAGTTGGTGGCCATGAAGGTGCTGGTGTTGTCGTCGCTAAAGGTTCTAATGTAAGTAATTTTGAAATTGGTGACTTAGCTGGTATCAAATGGTTAAATGGTTCTTGTATGACATGTGAGTTATGTGAAGCTGGTTATGAATCTAATTGTGAAAAGGCTGATTTGTCCGGATATACTCATGATGGTTCTTTCCAACAGTATGCTACTGCAGATGCTGTTCAAGCCGCCCGTATTCCAAAGGGTACTAACCTAGCTGAAGTGGCACCTGTCTTATGTGCTGGTATCACTGTATATAAAGCTTTGAAAGAAGCCAATTTAAGACCAGGCCAATGGGTTTGTATTTCTGGTGCAGCAGGTGGTTTAGGATCCCTGGCTGTTCAATATGCTAAAGCTATGGGATTAAGAGTTATTGGTATCGATGGTGGTCCAGGTAAATATGAGTTATTCAACTCCCTTGGAGGTGAAACCTTTATCGATTTCACCAAATATAAATCTAATGATGAAATGATCAAAGCTATCCAAGACGCTACAAAAGGTGGTCCACATGGTGTCATCAATGTCTCTGTCTCTGAAGCAGCCATCTCCATGTCTACTCAATACGTTAGACCAACGGGTACCGTGGTCTTAGTCGGTTTACCTGCTCATTCTTATGTCAAATCACAAGTGTTCTCTCACGTAGTTAAATCTATCAACATCAAGGGCTCATACGTCGGTAACAGACAAGATACTACTGAAGCATTAGATTTCTTCAACAGAGGTTTAATTAAATCTCCAATCAAAATCATCGGGTTATCCGAATTACCAAAAGTTTACGAATTAATGGAAAAGGGTGCTATCCTAGGCAGATACGTAGTTGACACTGCCAAGTAATCTATATACAACATCTTTACATACTTATATATCTTATATGGAAAAAAAGACAATCCTTCCAGGTACTCATGCATTGCCAAATCAAGTGTTTGAAATGCATACTATTCAATCGTTCAATCGCAATTTGAACCTCATCGGTTTGTTTTCGAACTTTTCATTTCACCGCGAATTTCAAAGTCAAGAAAAAAAAATAAATATAAATGTCTTTAATAGGATTTTCCGTTAAACTTCATTGATCGTTAACTTGCCCCTGAAATACATCGATTATTTACAACTAGAACAGTAAATAAACAACAAAGTAGTACTCTATTGATAAGTTATCTAGAAGGGTCTTAGTCAATTTCTATAATATATACAATTGTATCAGTATCCTTTGACTCTTTGAGTAGCTTATTTATCCTTTTTTTTGGCCCTTCTTTCTGTTCTGTCATATCATTTAATATAAGTCATCCCTATGTTTAACAGGAAATCTGTATATGATCAATATGAGAAACCTGATCCAAATGCACTAGCTGCTGCAAATGCCTTAGGGAAGGCTTTATCTGCTAATGGAAGATCGGTAGATCACTCAAAGATTCCTAATTACAATGCTCCTACTAGAGCTGGATCAATGTCTTTAAAGAGATCAGCTTCAATTACAAACATGCAAAGAAGAGTCAATTCTATGAGTAATAATCCATCTCGTAATAAGACCACCTCTAACTCTAACCATGGCAGTAGATCAAATAGTTTAAAGAAATCAAGTAATACTACTACCACTACCAATAATAACATAAAATCTTCAATAATGAAAAGTCCCTCTATGTCTGTCATAAGAGATAGCTCTAGAAGAACCTCAAGTTTACCAAATCAAAGAAAAGTATCTAGAACCCCTTCAATTATAAAGAGACAAGAAAGAGAAGCTCATGATACTTTTAATGAATTCGGTGGTGCTCAATCCTATAATAATACACCACATCAGAAACCAAAGACCGTAAAGAGATATATTCCTGGTCCTCACGGCCTAGTTACAATTGAAGTACCCGTTGAACCCAAGAAGAGGGAAACTTCAAGACATAGCTCAATGGGTTCATCTGTAAGGAGATCACACAGTATCACAAATAACGCCAATTCTCAATCTTATCTTCATTCAAACTCACTCTCTGGCTCTTACAGTAAAACTCCTTTGAAGAAGAAAATTTCTCAAGAATCTTTACATTCAAGAGGTAAAAATACTAAGAACACTACAAATAACTATAATAATAAAGACAATTCATTTAATATTTCTAAAGAACAAGATTATAACAACAGTAATAGACATGATAATATCAAACTTAAAGATTTAAATTCAAATAATCTTCATGTTGAAAATTTTGAAACTGATGAAGTCCCACTAATCGAAAGTTCAATGACAGAAGAAACTGAATACGAATTGAAACATGATGATGAACCCTCTGAACTTGCTCTAAAAGAGTTAATCAATGAAAATAATATATTAGAACAACAAATATTGGACAATGAAAAGAATACCAACATAAATAAAGAAGAAGAGCAAGAGGCCAGAGAATTTATTAGCTTGATTAATACACAAAGAGCTAATGAAAACAAAATATCTAACAGCAATGCTTCCATTCATCCAATTACTCTGGATGACTCTATTGGTACTATTGAAACTGAAATTACTAAGGATGCGGAGGACGAAAAAGAAGAACAAAACATCTCAAACAATTTTGATAAATCAGACACTCCTATAGCAGTTATTATAAATGAAGAAGATACTGAAACTATTCACGATGAATCAAAAGATAATGATGATGGAAAAAACAGTAACGATTTTGTACCAGAGAATCTTCACAAGAATGAAAATAATATATCTGACAAAACCAATCTAACTGACATTGCTACCGACGAGCAGGACAACATAAGTGGTACTATTAATGACAATGATAAAATTATTGAAGATAGTGAAAAAGAAAAAATGACAAATACAGAAATGGAAATTCCAGAGGTTCCTGAAAATATAACAAGTAAAGAAGAAAATACAGAAGATATTTTTATAGAAGAGGAATTACTAGTTGATGGTAATAACGAAAATATTCTGGATAGTAGTTCATTATCTTCTGTAAACTTAAAGGATGAATCAACTGAAAAAATGTCAGAGAATGATTTAAATAAGCAACTGATGGAAGAAAATGAAAAAAAACTCGAGAATGATATAAATAATTTTGCTAACAATGACATTGAGTCAGGCTCTAGTTCCTTTATGACTACTGAAGAGGATATACCAGCTGAGAAACTCCAGAGAGATATTATCCCTCCTATCAATATACAAAAGGAACATTCATCTAAGAGCCCTACGGACAAAGCAAGTACTATTCCCCAATCTCCTAAATCAGTCAAAAGCGAAGATACGGAACCTATCAAAACAAAGAAGAAAACAAATATGGCTCAATATTTACGTTCAGCAAATCCATATTTGGCTTCAAGTAACGACCCACCAAAAATACAAAAAAGAAACTCAAAGAGGGAGATTCCATCAAATGGGAATAAAGTTCAAAATAAGGCACAACCTCCTTCTAACATAACTAATAAGAGACCTCAGGAAAAAAGCAAAACTCAATCCTCTAATCAACGTAACGAACTAAAAGTACCTCCTTCCAAAGAAAGTGGTAAGCCAGTAACACCAATTAAATCTGCTTTGAAAAAAGCTAACGTAAATAGAAGTAATTCATCATCGGTATATTCCGATATCTCTCCAGCTAACGGTGCTTATCTTTCATTAACAACTGCTGAGAATACAAGATTAAATGCTCAGTTATCCAGTGAAAACTTATCCTCAAGAAAAGCAAATCCCCCATCAAGAAGACTTTCTAGACCACAATCAATGGTACATCCTGGTAAACAAAGAAGTTCCGCTTCGCCTACACCTAGAGAAAGAACAAACAAAACTCGTTATTCGATGATGGTTAAAGGAAATACGCAACAGTTACAAGGGCAACAAGAAATGAAAGGAAGCCACGGGACCAAAAATTCTAACTCAAAATTGTTAGAAGCCAGAACGAATACAAAGTCAAAATTGTCAAATCAAACTAATACTAATGTAAGAAATAGTGTACTCTATCCAAAGGAGCCACCACAAAGGAAATCTAGTTTTGAAAAAAATAGATCTCAAGAAGCTCATTTGGGTTTCAAGAAAATGTCGTTAAGAAGTGAATTACTAGCTAATTCGGCATATGAACAAAACAGTTTAAATAATAATTTCCGTCAAAATGCTGCGGGAGATGCTCAACTACCACCACGTTATGGCACTGCTCCATATGGATCCCAAACTCAGGGACAAAATGAAGCTGCAAAAAGTGGTAATTGGACTTCGAGATTCCAAGATTCAGATTCTGACGATGAATTTGTAGGTCAAAAAAATAATACTTACGATCACCATCAGTCTGCTCATACTTCAACCGAGAATAGACACCGATCTGGAAGCAATGGTGGTGGATTCTCTCTTTTCAAGAACCTTGGACATACGAATCATGAACAAAGTTTGAAAGCACCACAAGCACAGTTTACCAATGAGCAATCGTACACTCAACGATCTGCTTCAAGTCCTAATTCACCTCAGAATGTAACAACGAAGATGAGCAGAATGTCACTGAGATCATCCAGTGCTGCCAATCATTCAACAGTTCAACAGCAATATCAAAATACGCATATCTCTGATCAACGGTTTGCAAGTGGCGCCGAGGGTCATCAAAATACTGATGGTGGTGATATGAAGAAAAGCAATGGCTTTGGTAAAAAACTAAAGAAAATATTTGGTAGGAAAAAATAAAATATAAGGGAATATACATAGTTACTCCTCGAATACTTTTGAGCTGATATCGTCATTCTTCTTTTATTTCTTCTATTTTAACCTTCGCGACGGTTCAATATAGGACATTATCTGTACATTATCTATAATTATTAATACGCGAAAGATTCTGAATCGCTGAATTTAAACTTTTTTCATCTCTGGTAGTTGTTATTTACACGTTTTTATATATTTTCTATAAAACTCTATTTATTGCACTTGCAACATATTTAATATCAGACCCAACTAGGTTATCTAAGAATATTTTACCATCTTTTCCCAGATAGATCGAATATTCCTTCTTCAGTATATTAATTTGTTTCTCATCGAGCTTACTATCATAGTAAAGTCCATGATGATTCTCAATGGAAGGTGGATCATTTTCTAAGTTTGAAAATAGCAGTTTCTTGGATTTATCTCTCATATTTACAATATCACCAAGTTCCTTAAACCATTTAATCTTTAGAGGTGTCCTGGTTAAAATGATGTTTGCAAGATAAGAGTTATACCCAGGATGGGCAGAATACATCGCATCAGAGAAGCTTTGTAGTTGAGCAGTGACTGCTTGCTGCTTTTTTGCAGAGGATTTGGCTGGAAGCAGAACACTGAGAGAACCAACTTCTTCATTGTATAGTCTCATGGAATGTGTTAATGAATGACACACAAACACACCATTTTCCCAAGATTTGTATCTTTCAGAGCTCAAAATCTGCCGTAGTAGGTATCCATCTTTAGAGTGATTCCCAGATTCCAATCCTTGGTAAGACATATCTACAATTGGTATCATTCCAAGATCGTAAACAATATCTAAAATAGCTAACCATTCAGCCTTGTTAGCATTGATCCCGGAAGGGTCATGACAGCAACCACTCAAATATATTGCGTCAGTAGGTGCTTCTGATTTAGTAACTCCTTTTTTAAGCTTCTCCATCCATTCAAGCCCAGCAACACTCCCGTGATTTAAATATGGGTACACTTGAATATCTTGCAAGCCATTCAATCTCAACGTCTCAACACTTACTGGATTGCTTACATTGGGAACCCATACTCTGTTGATGTTTAGTACACTGGAAATAAACCTGCTAGCAACAGCTAAGGCACTATTACCACCTTCAGTTCTAATACAAGGTATGCGGTCTCTAGAAACTAAATCTGGACCAAGAATAGAGCCAGTTTCACTATAGATCAATTTCAATACGTTGTACTTGTAGTAAGGTAAGTCAAAAGAAACATATGATAAATCAGACCGAGTAGCTTTCAAGTTTGACAATATATCCGCTGCTTTTCTTATAGCTTTAATAGGTTGAGCCCCTTCAGGAATGATGTAACGACTCAAACTGATCTTATCGGGATTTCTGTCTGCCATATATTCATTATAAAGGTCTAGTGGATCCTCGCTAGTTGGTACAACGGGGATCTGGTCCAAAGAAGTTGAGATTGGTCTTATATATGATTGGGGACCACATTTTATCAAGTACTTAAGACCATTTCTCACAGACTGCATAGTATTTACGCATTTACCTTTAGTTCACTAATATTTCAATATGCATTAGAAAATAAATACAAGCGGGAACTCAAGATTTTTTGATTTTATAAGCTGATCGGAAGACAGCATTAAAGATTATAGACCCATTATAGAAAAATAAAATGAATTATGAAGATCATATTATGTGATGCTAGTCCAATCGTAATCCAAGTATGGAAGGAATGCCTTCAAAACATTGGTGAGAAAGTTTCTCGTCAAGTGGTACTACATAACGGCACTCTCAAAAAGTTGATGAGTCAATTACAGACCTCCAAAAATGAGAAATTTGCTATTGTATCTCCTGGTAATTCATTTGGCTACCTGGGTGGAGGATTTGACTTGGCAATATCAGAACAACTTGGTGGAAAATCCTTTGAAAAATGGTTTAGGAAGCAGTTGGGAAATACTTACCATCCCATCGGTTCAGCGGCAATTGTAGATCTAACAGAATATAAGCAAAAGAAAGAAGATGTTATAAAGTATATTATACATTGCCCGACAATGATTACTCCTATGGAAGAGATATTTAAGGAGAGCAACCCTGTAAGGACAGGCTTTGAACCTACTTTCAATGCCACTTGGAATGCTTTAACAACTTTACCAGATGATGCTCAAGGTGTTATTATTCCAGGAATGTGTACTGGCTATGCCGGAGTTCCTCAGAAAATAAGCTGTAAGAGCATGTCATTTGCCATTGCGTTATACTTAGTGCGCAATAAGATATCGAGGAATGTTTCCAATGCACTAATTATGTACTTTTTAGGAGTTCCATATCCGACCTTTATTGATAAATCTATTGAAGAAGAACTCAAACAGCTAGGTATCGATTTAACAGACTTAGCGAACTTTGATGTTAATAGAGATCCCTTGGATAAGATAATACCTTGCTTTGATCTGAAGTAGGAAATAAGATTACAATACATATACGTATTATATATAAACGATTTCATTATTCTATTTCATCTTTATCCAAATTCTCCCTTTGCATGATTCTAGCAATTAACCAAGCTACGAATATACCAATTATTGCAAGCACAATATTAGGTACATAAGATAATATAAAAGCCGATTTGTATAGTTCTAACAAAGTGAATTGAATAGAACTTGGAAAATGATTCCTTAGGTAGCTTGAATCAGTAATCAAAGTAAAATACTCTTTCCTCGTAAAGTTGTAAGTGGTACTATTTTTAGTAAACATAAAATTCCAAAGTATCTTTGACAAACTACTTTCGTATGTTACTAATGTCAATGATGCACCGAATACATTACCTATGGACCTCCATAAATAAAATATACCAGTAATAGTACCTTGTTTTGACTTTTCGACTGTGAAAACAATTGAAACTAAAGTTGCTACTAAGACTGTAGCGTATCCAAATGATATAAGTACGGCTCCAGTCACAAATATTAATTTCCACCATATATCATCCGGCTTGAAGTTAAATTCAGAGAATGATATTTCATTCCATGAGTTATCTGGCTTTAAAGAAGGATCCAAAAAGTACAGTAAAGAGGAAGCTAAAATAAGACCAACAAACTGAATAAAAACCCCAAAGAGTACCATAAATGAAGAACAGACTGCCATATTGCTCTTTGTATGTCTTAGGATCCAACCGGCTACTAAAGAACCAGCAGCAACTGCAATTGAAGGAAATAACAAAAACAGGCCAGTTTTTGTAACACTTATATTTTGAACCAATTGGAGATATATAGGTGATCTAAAAATCTCACCAAATACAACAAAAGAAGAAATAACAGTAACTATGGATGAAAGACCGAAAGTTCCTCTTAAGAGTTCGAACGGAACAATTCTTTCTTTAGAGTAATACAGCTCTAACCACATAAAAGTTATTAAACTAATGAGCATCAATAATGTTAGTACTACTTTATTTAGTTGAGTAGAGATAAGAAATAATAGGTTAGTAATCGTAGCCACAAGACTCAGTGAGCCCAATATATCTATTCTAGATAAATTCGCCCATGTAAACCTCTCATTTCTTGGAGGAATATGCACTAATTTGATATTTACATTTCTTATAGCCATTATTGAGCATAAAGCGATGAATGGGACTTGGATGCCAAATGCCAGCCTCCAGCCAATCGTGTCTAGAAATAATCCACCAATTGGAGCTCCTAATAATTGACCAGTCCCAAATATAATATTTGCATATCCTTGGTACATTCCTCTTTCTCTTGAAGAGCATATATCGCTCACTGATATGCTACTCATAGCATTGATCCCACCTCCACCAATCCCACAGATTGCTCTGGCGATAGAGAATTGTGTAACATCTTGAGCAAAACAAGTCAGTAGACATCCCAGACCAAAGAAGAAGTGTGCTGTTACCACAGCAAATTTTCTACCGGTTATGTCAGATAGTTTACCATATAATGGCTGAAATGCAGTGTTTGTTAGCAAATAGCCGGTGGCTATCCATTGTTTCTTATTTGATTCAGAAAACTCTTCAGCCACACTGTTCATAATATTAGCTACAATTGTACTATCCAAAGAACTTAAAAAACTTCCTAACCATAGGGATAACAATATTGGAAATTTGGGTAAGGAAAGATTATGTTCAGTATACTGCTTCTCTAAGAGAAGTGTTTCTTCTTCATTTGTGGAGTTAGATATCAAATTAGTGGTTTCATCATAGGCTGCCATTCTCAACTATTTCAGAGCCTCGCACAGGCAGGAAAGTATTCAATTTTGATATATGCGAGATGGTTTTAAAGAATATCCAAATTATATAAATGTGCTGAAGGGTTTTTCAAATTAATCTTAGATGCCAAGAGTTTTTCAACTTTAGTAATATAACGTAATTTTCAAAATTCTTTCGGCCCGAAATAAGAGGATATCGGAGTAAGTAACGAAGTATTGTTATTTTATTTGATTAATGTTACTATATATATTTAAATATTTACAGGTGATTAAAGTTTTCTATTTAAGAGTTGGAGAATATGCAGATACGGGTATTTTTTATATAGTCGTAGGATTTCCTTGAGAGTCATTAAATGATTCAGGATCTTGATTTTGGTCTTTGCCGTCCTTTTGCTCTAAGTATTTGTCAAAGGCATCATTTCTTTCTGGGAAAGGACGCTTTCCAAGAAGGTTGATCATATCTTCTCTCGTTAGGACTTCTTTCTTTAGCAGTAATTGTGCTACCTTTTCAACGGCATCTGCTTTCTCCTTCAATAAGTCTGTACACCTCTTATGACATTCTTGGATGATACGATGAACTTCAGAATCTATAATATCACTTGTCTCTTCAGAGTATGGCTTTGTTAAATCGGACTCGTCTTTCTTCATGTAATTCAGCCAGCCTATCTTTGGACTCATACCTAATTGAGTTACCATTGCAACAGCCATATTTGTAATCTTCTTGAAATCATCAGATGCGCCACTTGTCACAGAAGGAAAATGTAACTCTTCAGAAACTCTACCGGCTAAACTCATCGTAATTCTATCTTTAAATTGCTGCTCACTCAGTAGGAACATATCACCTGGTAAATACTGAGCGTATCCTAAAGCGCCTTGACCTCTTGGAATAATACTTACTTTAAGTAGTGGGTCGGCAAATTCGAGGAACCAACCACAAACAGCATGACCAGCTTCATGATATGCAACAACTTGTTTCTCTTCAGGTGATAAGAGTTTAGATTTCCTTTCTACACCACCAATAACTCTTTCAATTGCTTTTTCAAAATGAGATAATCTTACTACTGTATCATCATTTCTGGCAGCGATTAAAGCAGCTTCATTACAGGTATTAGCGATATCAGCACCAGAGAACCCTGGAGTCAAAGCAGCTAATCTATTCTTCAAATCGAAGATATCATCACTGATTTTAATCTTTTGTAGATGTACTTCAAAGATGGATTTTCTACCTTCAAGTTCAGGGTTATCGATATTTATATGTCTATCGAATCTACCTGGTCTTAAGAGAGCTTTATCAAGAATATCAGGCCTATTAGTACCAGCAAGTACCACTACATGATCGGATGGAGTGAAACCATCCATTTCAACTAGCATTTGATTCAAAGTATTTTCCCTTTCATCATTTGCACCAGAAAAGTTACCCTTTTGCCTTGCTTTACCAATAGCATCAATTTCATCGATAAATACTATGGAAGGAGCATTCTCTCTTGCCGTTTTGAATAAATCACGAACTCTAGCGGCACCTACACCAACGAACATTTCAACGAATTCTGAACCAGATACAAAATAGAAAGGTACACCAGCTTCACCTGCCGTGGCTTTTGCTAATAATGTTTTACCAGTACCAGGTGGACCAGATAATATAGCACCTCTAGGAATCTTAGCTCCCATCTTTTCATAACGAGAAGGTTCCTTTAAGAAACTTACAAACTCCATAATTTCTTCCTTTGCTTCATCACAACCAGCCACATCTTTGAATGCAATCTTTACATTAGTTTCCGTATTGAATCTCTTAGCCTTTGACTTACTAATCCCGAATATTCCATTTGATGCACCCCCAGCAGCTTGAGCTGATTTATTTGTTAACCATATAATCCCAGCAATCATTAAAGCAGTAGGTAATATCTGGTATATAGCGCGAGACCAATTACCCTTTTGGATATAATTCACAGGGATTCTCATGGCTTCATCTATTTGAAGTTCATCTTGAGTTTCTTTTAATTTTCTTTCAAATGATTCAATGGATCCGATATTAAAGTAGTAGTAATTATGGTTTTGGAATTGATGTTGCGATTTTCCGTTATCATTAAGTTCGACCCTTACAATTGCCTTATTGATGACAGTTAAGTTCTTTACATATCCCTTGGCAAGTATATCGGAACTAAATTGCTGCCACGTAATCTCGCTTGATTCTTCAGTATTATTCAATACATCCAGCATTAAAGAAAGTAGGAAAAACATCAGACCCAACTGAAACAAATTTATAGTATTTCGTGGAGGTTCAACGTTTGAATTATTAGAATCCTTTGTGCTCTTATTATCGTTATTGTTATCGTTATTGTTATCGTTATTGTTGTTATTATTATCATTGTTATTGTCATTCGATTGGGAGTTATTTTGTCTATAAAAGAAACCATTCTCCAAACCTTTTTTAGACTGTTCTTCATCTGGAGATCGAGTACCACTCTGCTGTTCAGATATAGCATTCTCCAATTTTCTTAGTGCTTTCTCTATCCTTTTCTTTTGCTCATTCGAGGCAAGATGCTGATTATCTCTCGTAATATCAAGGTACTGTTTAACTTCTCTTTTTATCAATTCCAAATCCTCTTCAGAAGGTTTGTCTTTCACTTTCCCAGATGCCCATCCCAAAACACTCTTCTCGTGCTTACTTTTATCTTGTAGTTTATCCTTATAGGCTGCTCTTGTCGTAGATATATATCGATAAACAAGACCAGATCTCCTTGAAGGGACAACATGTACCCTAGACGTCCACAGCATAGGCTGCCTACTACAGCTTTTAATTATACCGAGCATTGTTGCTTTCTCTACTCCCCAATACGAAGTGTGTACTCACACAGCAATCCACCTTCAAACAGTTCTTGTAACTTTCCCTTCAATCAAGAACGAACAATGCATTAAGCCGCCACCGCCTGCACGTGACAGGAAGTGGAACCAGGCAGACCAAGGCCATTACAAGAAGAACAAGAACTCGATGGCATCACAGGAAGCCATGGGTACTTGGAAAGTGATAATAGTAACCGTATCACGGTAGTACTGCAGCTTGGCCACTTTTCAGTTGCAATTAGAGGAGTTGACGATTACTAAGAGATGTAACACGGGAAGTTCGGAAGCACGGAGGCTGCAACTAAGCAATCGACATGGAGGCCCCTGGTTGAGGCTTCAAGAGGTATATAAAGAGACCTTTGGTGAGTTACTTTGAGGTTTATCAGACAGCTTGAGATATAAACGTACATAAGTCGATTACAAAATGTCCTCATTAATGAAAGTCGCAATTATTGGAGCCAATGGTAAGGTTGGTCGCTTGTTGATAGAGCAATTGAAACAGGATTCACACTTTGCAACTCCTCTGGCTCTTGTCAGATCCAAAGAACAACAGGAATACTTTACTAAGACTGTAGGTATCAATGCCTCCTTTACTGACATTGAACACTCAAGTGTTAAAGAAGTTGTTGAGGCCATTAGGGGTTACGACGCTGTAGTTTTCAGTGCAGGTGCTGGTGGGAAAGGTGTTGAAAGAATATTTACTGTGGATTTAGATGGTTGTATTAAAGCTAAAGAAGCGTGTGAGCAATTGGGTATTAAACGTTTCATTGTAGTCTCTGCCCTCAAGACTGAAGAACGTTCATTCTGGTGGGATGATAAAATGGGTTTAAGAAATTATTATATTGCAAAGAGAGCAGCTGATCACGATGTCAGGAACAGTAAATTGGATTACACGATTGTTCAGCCTGGCTTATTAAAGGATATTGTCGGTACCAAAAAATTTACTCTGGAGAAGGACGTAGATAAGAGAGTAGAATTAGATTGGTCTATCACTAGAGAAGATGTAGCATACTTCATCAAAGAGAGTTTGAAACATCCTAAGGAAACTTCAAGAAAGACAATTCCATTACTAAATGGTGATCATGATGTTGAAGGATTTTTACAAAATTTATAATCATATATCTCGATATATATATATCCTTATATATATTTCTAATTTTTCTTTTCAAATTCCTTTTGTTGTTCAATGGCTATCCTGACATCCTCATCTACTAAATCCTCATATATTTCAGTAGGTATATCAGCCAATCCAATCTTAGGTCTACAGACATCCTCATCTGTAATCCTTGTCTCATATACTACCTCTGCCATCTTATTAGAATTATTTCCCTCATGTATCTTCTTATACCACCCCATTACCTTTGATGGTTGTGTTGACTGTGGGAGATGTAACGTATTAGTGTAAGGATCTCTAAGTCCTTGATTCTCTATTAAAAGTACTCGTACTCTATCATAGTACATGTCGCTGTTGAATCGACTACATGCAGCAGCATGCTGATATAACCAATTGGTAGCTGTCAATTGCCCACCAATTGCTACAGATGACAAATGATTACCTGTATTACCACCACCATGACCATGTGTATTTCTACGGTCAAAAAACTCCACTATATTTTTAGCAGCATTTGATTGTGATTGAATCACTTCTGTATATGGTTTTGTTGTTGTTAAATCAGCTGGTAAAAGTGATTCCTTAGGGTTATCTTTGGCAAGAGTCCCTTCTATTAATTTCCCTTCTTCTTTAAGCTTCTGCACATAGTAGTCATCAATTATATTTTTACCATCTTTTATAATCCTAGCACCAAATTCTTTAAAGACACTCCTCGCAGTGACTAATGCTATTTGTCTATTTTTATAGGAGTAAGGTAACACTTCTTTTTCCATTAATTCATTCTTTTGCTCCTGAGAGATAATAAATTTATACAAATTTGGATGATACTGAAAGAACAAATAAGAATCTCTGAATCCTACCGCACGGGCAGCTTCTGTTGACAGCATGTATAACCTAGAACCTCTACCAGGAACAGTAAATGTACGTACTTCGTATTGTCTGCCACCTAATAATTCACCATCTTCAGTTATCTTTGATTCACCTTCGGAGTCCTGCGGTAGTGTATATTCATCATTAACTAAAGGTAACGGATTTCCTTGCTCGTCAATCGGGTATGATAGACGAATTTTTTTGAGAGTAGTACTGTTGGCATATGTAGATGTTGAAGCACTACGAGAGCCATCAGTATCTGCTAAATCCATATTCGAAAGAGTTCCTTTATCATTATTAAGTTTTCTCTTTGGTGGTCTACCACGTCTCTGTACTTGTGGTTTGGGAATAACAGATATCTCTTTATACTCTGCATCTTTTGCCTCCTCTATCTCTTCTTCTTCTTCCTCACCTTCCTCTCTATAATCATCATCTCTATTTTCTTCATCTTGAATATCGAGGTCCCCAGTATCGATTTTATAATCTGGCTTATTTGTAGTCGACCTAGAACGAGTAGAACTTCTGGTCCTCTCTACGGGTGTGTTATCATCTTGACTCATTGTTACTGTCTTGATTACAATAATGTTATTCTGATGCTTCTGTTGGTATAGTCATTTATAACTGCCATAGAAATCATCTCACATTGTTTATTGTCTCTTTCACTTTTTTCGCTTTCTGCTACGGTAAAAAAAAAAAAATATTGCAAAATGATATATAGTAATATTAGATCTTTTATGTTAATTTTTTCACTTATAGACAGTTCTATACTATTTTTATTATGCTTATATAAATATGTATGTCTATTCTACATGTACATTCCATTTCTTGACACATGCGTCGGCACCACTACTGACTAAGGTATTTTCGTCTTCCCATAAAACATTATTGACACCATCCTTATGTGCATTCAAACGTTTAATGACTCTCATTGGTCTCTTGACAGAGTAAATAAATATATTAGTATCTAATGAACCTGTGGCAACAAGATCATCTTCTTCGGTTTCAGCAGTGGTTGGTCTCCAAGATATCGCGTTGATTTTACTAGTATGGAAAGCCCATCTGGAAGTCTTGACTTCTTTTGTCTCTAGATCATATAGAACTATTTTACCAGATACATCACCAACAGCCAAATACTTCTTTAAAGGAGAAATAGATATGTAAGATGGAGTTGAACGTAATGGTGTTGGGAAAGTGAACTTTGGTGATATGTCAGTAGTGCTATAAATAGTTATTGTATTTGATTGTTGTGATCCAACAACTATGAGGTCGTCTCTAATGGTCACTGCAGAGATAGGTTCCTTTAACTTGACTTCTTGTAATAACTTTCCTTGAGAATTAATCAATATTAAAGAATCATTGCTTGTAGCTACCACGATTGAACCATTACCATCCGAAGCGGTAATCTTTGGTTGTTCAGAAAAAGTATATTTTGTTTCTCCTTGGGATTTCATAGTATCATCCCAAGATATAGTAGAAAATTTAGGATATTGAGTATTATCGATGGCAACAATTAAGTTTGAATGGTCATTATACATTTTAGCTTCTTTAGTGCTCCAATCCATGACTCTACCATCATAGGAACCAGATATTATTGGGTTAACTGTAAGTGCAGTGATACCCTTGTTATGACCAACAATGGTTTTAACAATAGTATTCTTACCAACTTCAAAGAAATTCAATGTACCATCTAGTGATAAGGTTATGATACGATTATCCTTTGAAGCGACAAGACCTACCTGTTGGTTACCCAAAGCAGGTCCCGATAGAATCCATTTTTGGATACATTTGGATGAAGAAACATCCCATACTCTTATAGTGGCATCAGAACTAGCAGTTGCAAATCTTGTCTCATCTAACCATGATATAGCAAATAAACCACCTTGAATAGGCTCATCTGCATCTTCTATATATTTGATGAATTCACCTGATTTACCATCATAGCATACAATCTTTCTATCTGAGCCTACAGTAATTACGAATTCACCAGCATTTGGAGAGAATTGAACATCTCTGACGAATTTCCCTTGATCATGATGGGCTCTGTCTAAAGAAGAAAACTTGAAAGGTGGTCCTTGATAAAAGACAACAGCACCATCATCACCAACTGTTATACATCTCATTGGTCTTGATTGTTTCATGTGACAAGCATTGATACGTTGTGAATGACCAGAGACTTCACCTAATGAATTACCTGAATCCCAAGAGATAAATGCACCAAAATTGTCCCTACCTTCACCAACGACACATAATCTGCGACCTTCAAAATCCCAAGAAATGTCATAAACAGGGCCTGCTAGTACTTGAAACTCCGATTTAACATTGATATCAACAGAATTAGTCTGTTTATCGTAGGACCAACCCCAAACGATAACTTTACCGGATTCGTCCCCAGATGCTAAATATTGAGAACCACTAATTGGTGAAAATCTGACAACTTTAACATTGTTGGAACCATGCCCGGTAAATTGAATAAGTTTGGGACTTTGTTCTTTGACCTCTTCGTCGAGACAATATACGAATGCAGAGGTACCACAGGGGTATGCTAGAGAGTTCGAGGCCTGATCGAAGGAAAGATGTGTAGAGAAATTGCGCTCGGTGGAGGGCTGTGGAGCAATTGTAGATTTCAGTGAAATGGTAGACATTGGGTAATCTGGGATATTCTACTGTAATACATACAGAATGTTTCAATACTCTACCAATATAAATATAAGTATAAATATAAATATACTTATAATATAAAAAAATACAGCCGGGTATCAAAAAGTGAAAAAAAAATAGTGCGTCGCTCAAAACGGAATGCAAATTTTATGGGCATCGATTTTTATTTCACTTTAATTTATATTGAAGATGGATGGAATAGTTGATTAGACACGCATTGAATATCTGTTTAGTTGCCCCACATCCCTAGTAGTCATGTCCTCTGATAGACAGCGTATTATCACCTCGAAGGCCCCTGTTTTGCCTCAACAGACCACTCCAGAACAACGTTATTGGCGTCAATACTCATCTGCTCAGTTGGTCAAAGAGCATAATAGTGTCACTCATGTTGCTTTCAATCCTCAAAGCCCGTATGATTTTGCTGTCACTTCTTCTACAAGGGTTCAAATATTTTCTTCTAGGACAAGACAAGTTGTCAAGACTTTTTCCAGGTTTAAAGACATCGTCTACTCTGCATCATTCAGAAGCGATGGGAAACTACTGGTTGCTGGTGATGCTACGGGTTTAGTATCAGTTTATGACTCTTACAATCCAAGATCTATCTTACTGTCGATTGCGGCCTCCACACATCCAACTCATGTCACAAAGTTCCATCCTCAAGATACTAAATCTCTAATAACCGCGTCAGACGATAGAGTCACAAGGGTATGGGATATCTCACATGCTTATGAACCACAACTTGAATTAACAGGTGCATCTGATTATGTTCGTTCTTTATGTTTTGTTCCATCAGCTCCTCATTTTATCGCGACAGGTTCCTATGATGGATTCCTAAGATTATATGATACCCGTATTGAAGGTTCTTCTCCTGTCTTCTCTTTGAATCATGATCAACCTATTGAAAATATTATCTCCATATCCCCTACACAACTTGTCTCTGCCGGTGGTTCTAATTTTAAAGTTTGGGATCTAACAAGTAATAAGAAACTGTACGAGAGAGGTAACTTCAATAAGACAGTTACATGTCTCGATTATGTAGAGAACTTCAATGCGCCAATGCAATCTGCTTTAATAGCGTCATCCTTAGATGGTCATGTAAAAGTATTTGATCCATTAGATAACTTCAAAGTTAAATTCGGTTGGAAATTCTCCAGCTCTGTATTAAGTTGTGCTGTGACTCCAGGTGACTCTCAAGGTAATAAACATTTAGTAGCTGGTATGTCATCTGGTTTATTAGCCATTAGAACCAAGAAAAAGGAAAAAGAAGCCAGAACCCCTCAGACTCAAGCAAAGACAAAGAGTAATAATTTCCAAAGAATGATGCGTGGTTCTGAATATCAAGGTGCACAAGAAAATATTATACATTTAGATAAAGCAAGACAACAGCGTCGTATACGTGCTTTTGAAAGATATATAAATCAATTTAAATGGAGTGAGGCTTTAGATAGTGCCTTTGTTCCCGGTATGGCAAAAGAACTTACGCTAACAGTACTGGAAGAGTTACGTAAACGTGGGAAGATTCGTGTATCACTTTACAACAGAGATGAAGCTTCATTGGAGCCGCTATTGAACTGGTGCATAAAAGGTATAGAGGATGTTAGATCAGCTACAGTGGTGGCTGATTGGGTTGCTGTAGTGATAGAACTATACGGTAATGTATTAGAAAACTCCCCTGTTCTAAGGGAAATTTTTGTAAATTTAAGAGATAAAGTAAGACAAGAAATTTATAAAGCTAAAGAAGCTCAAAAAATCGAAGGTATGTTGCAATTATTAACAAATTAGTCATATTTCATACTTACATACATATATACATATATTAAAGCATACATTTAGAAAATATTAAATAATCTGAAATAATGTAGTTGAAAATTTGGCCATAAATTAATTGCATAGAAAAAAAAAAAGTAATATCAGTATGTAAAGATTTGATAGTTTTGAGATCATTTCAATATGGTACAGATAATGCACTAGTATGGATGTACTTTTATTTCTTGACTTACCAATTGATATCAGAAAGCATGTCTACTACCATCTAAACGGTTCATTTACTACTCTGAAACCAGAAACATTGGATTTCTTATATCAACCAAATGACAGCATTCCAATGCAAACTATCACAGAGTTAGACTCAGCTTCAAAACAGTTATACCTGGATAATCTCTATCCAGCATTTACTCCATATTTAGAAATGTTCGAATACAATTTACAGTTAATATATAACTGGTTGAGATATGCAGTTTGGCTTAGATATGATGCAATCATTCTAGATTGTCTTAGGATGAATCATGCTTATGAAGGTTCACTTATGGGTCCTTTGGATTGGGTTTTCATCGATAAAGACCTTAAATTAGGTTATATAAATCATGATCATTTACTTCAAGTCTGGTACACTAAAATGGAATACAATGATTGGGTAATCGACGCCGATTCAATAGGTGAATATAATAGTAACATCGAATACATGCGACTTAATCTAGAATATCTCAAATCTAATACATTAAATGACTCTTTAACTTTTATCAAGAATGATAGGCTCTATAATACAATATACGAGATCTTTCTAAGTCAAGATGAAAATGTCAGATCAGAAAATATAGTAACAATAGATGAAGACGAGTCAGATAATGAAGCAGAATCTATGGATTTCTCAAGTAGCAGCAACGTCTCAAGGTCATCTTCCGTTAGATCAACAACAAAGAGGAAAGCCTCTAATAAAGTGGCGTATAGAGGTAAAAAGAAAAAGCTTCAGGATAATTCTGTAATTGAAATTATTGACATACTAAAAAGTTTGAAAAATTTGAGAAAATTATACGCTAGAGGTACTACGTTATATGAAGGTCTGATAAATGGCCATGGTATTAGAGATAGAGGAGGGCATTCAATCAATTATCTTGTCAAAAGAAGAATAAAATCAATTGAATTAATTCAAGTTAATAATTTGACCCAGTATGGTATTGCTGATTTTTCAAAATGGGATAATCTTCATCATTTAATCCTAGAAAATATTCGTCATATAGATCTTAACAAATTGGTACTTCCAAATAAATGTAAATCACTCATTATGAAGGATATCGATGAGTTAGTATGGTGGGATTCCTTAGATAGCATTCTTTCATTACTTACTAAACCTTATAGTAAAACAATAAGGTGTTCCTCGATAATAGGGCATTGTTCTGATATAACAAATTGCCCACACTCGAAAATAGAAACTTTCAATGATTTAAAGGAGGATCCCAACTGTCGCTCCAGATGCCAAGCCGCACTGTGGAAATCGATAGGTTCACTAAACTACTTAAGGTTAAAAACTGTATCAATAGCAGATGATGGCATAATTGTACTTCCAAGTACTTTATATTTTGAACATAGAGTCTCCATTTTTACATGTAAAAATATTAAAAGGATAATTTTAGTCTAGAAACATATGAATATCGGTAATTAGTTTATTTATTTTCAAAATGCTATTCTATTTATTATATACAAGTAATATTTACAGGCAAAATAATGCTACTAGAATGGCATAACGATAAGTTAAGTAGCATTCGTCTTATCTTTTTTTAATTTTCTTTGCTGAACTGTCAAACTTTTGTAATGCTTTAGCTATGTAATCTTTGTAAGAAAATTCTTCAGATGATAGTAACGATTCTGGATCAAATAGTAATCCCTTATTATCATATCTTCCTTCCTTCAAAAATCTAATTGCTGCGGTGTTATGGGTCACTTTGGAATTATTAGTATACCGCTGTAAAAGATCTTCGATATCATTAGTTGGGTTTCGAATAGCACCTTTATACAGTTCCTTCCCATTTTGTGGCATTTGCAAATTCATGAGGTACAAAAGATAATCAGCAACAATGACAGGGTCGATTAAAGTCACAGGTAAGCATCCACATAATGCTTGACCTAACATCCTATACTGATTATTAACCCTTCCAGGTAAACCGATACCTGGAGAGTCAAATAGATATATACCATGGGATTTCGAATCAGGTGAAGAGATACGTATACTACTACTAGTCTTCCTAGTCACTCCTGCCAGATCTCCAGTTTTAGCTACTTTAGGTCTTTTAATGGAATGTTCGGTTTTCTTACCGTAAAAACCATGCATTCTGAGAGAATTCACCAGAGTGGATTTACCTACGTTTGGCATCCCAGTAATAAGTATTCTATAGCCCATCGGTAGGGGTACTCCATCATTTTGTATCTGATCACTATTCCAATGCAAAATTTTCAATAGATTCAATACATCGGATTTAGCTTTCCCGTTAATCACCATAAAATCTTCGTTTGCTTCTCTGTGCCAACATTCTAGTTTTTCAAAGTATTTTCTATTCATAACTAGATGATCCTTTTTAGTGTAAACAATCAGTCTTTTTATGCCATGTGTATTATTCTGAAACATTCTATCAAACATGATATTTCTTGTAGATAAGGGAGCCCTTATATCTCTGAGTTCTAAAACTAGATTCAATTGGGGCATTAGTTTTTTGAAAGTTGTAAGAGCCTTCACATGATGACCTTTGAAATCTGAACTTGCTATATTGTACTGTGGAAACTCATATCTTGGTATAAACTTCAATTCAGATAATTGATATGTAATACATGATCCCTTCATAAATTGGGAAAAGAATTTAACAAATTCCCTTTGTTATCCCAAACTTTTAGACCGTTTTTAGTGGTGATAAGTTATGTCGAATTTTTCACTTTATTTATCACCTTTAGTTCTCTTTCATTTTGGATTTTTCAGATTGCCGTATGAGGAGTGCCTGAAGTGGATGGGTGTTCATTTATTACCGCATGGTCAAACAAACTCTTGTTTGATTACGCCATTTACTTGAGTTTTGTCCAGTAAAAGTTGCAATTCATGCTTCAATTCAAGAGTCATTGGTACTTTGTATCTGCCGATCCACAAAAGATGACCATCAATAACCAGATCTTCTAAAAAAGCTTGATCCTTGCAATGAATGTTAATTATTTGGAGGAATCGTGGCCATAGTTCATCATATATCTCTGAGTTGTATTCTTTTATGGAGTCCTCCCAGAAGTCTAAGTATTTCTTCCAGCTACCTTTTTTACTTAAACCTTCCAATATGCAATTAATAACATTCTGTTTTGCTTGTATACTTGAAACAGTAGAAAAAAGAAATTTTGTTGCGTCAGTAAAAGAATCCAAAATATTACCATCTCTATCAACCATGGCATTTAATAGCAAATAAATAACTTCATTGTTATTTAGTATGGCTCTTTCAGATCCTGTTTGGAGTAAGGAAAGTACAGATACAATTGTTTCATTGTGTATTGCCACACCAGAACTTTTGCGATCTCTATCAGATGAGTTGAGGTTCTTTATAAGAGATCTCAAGAATAGGATTATCTCAGAGGCTGTAATCTCTTCACCATACTGTTTTTTCAATAAGAAGTAATCGTTAATGAACCTTCTACAATGGTAATAAGATTGGTTCCCCATATTTAAACACCTGAGAAAAGTCATTCGAAGACTCCAAAATGGTGATGAATCAATAGGTAAACGTAACGGCCAGCACTCATCAAATATACCGAGCCACCTTCTTATATATAAGTCTTTAATAGGATGGGTTTCATTAGAGAGAAGGTTAGTTATCTTATTTAACAATAATAAAGACTGATCGGTTGATTCCAAATTATTAGCACCTTTGACTAATTTTTTCACTTCATCTAAACCAACCGTATTGGATAGATGAGTTGGTATAAGATCTGTTATATTTTTGGATTGTTTAGGTTGTTGAGCCATGGAAATGGTGGAGTATTGTCGAACATTTCTTGACATTGCTAGTCTTCTCAATCCACTAAGAATATTATCATCATCATCATTTATATTTTTCTGTGATTGAATAGGCTCTTTCTTTAAGTATTTATCTTTTTCATTTTCTGGAGCACATAATTCTTCTAGGTTTAATTCAAGTCTCTTCTGTTCGGTCAAGATATTAATTTGTATATTTTCAATGTTTGTATTGATTAAGACCCACGAATCGTCAGAATTTAAACTTAATTTATTTGATCTTGAGAAATTACTTAATTTCCCTAATTTTGCCTTCCTATCAAATCTTTTCTGTTGTCTTTTACTTGCAATTAGATTTGGTTTACCTTCTATATGAGGTAATACATTATAGTTAGTTTTAATAAATTTGTTCAGCTCATTAATTGATTTATCTGAATGTTTATTAGATTTTGAAGAGGCAATAATTACAAAATCTGCAAATTTTTTGATTACAGTATCTTCTTGATTTCTCATATCAAAGATTAATACATTTTTCAAATTTAATTTATCCTTAAGGAAGTTAGATAATGTAATTAAAGTATCAGAAGACTCCATAGGGAAATTGATAATTTCTTGTGTATCCATCAATTGATTCAATTTTTCCCTTTGAGCTACTTCGACATACCAAGGGACAATAGGATCATGAGGCCTTATTACCTTGTCGGATTTTAAATCATGTGTTGAATTTTCAGTTTCCTCATTGTCAATTGTAGTTATATTTATTTTATTACTATTAGAAGATTTTGTATCACTTGAATAATTACAAGTCATGGACCTGTAAGGTATGCTTTTTTGTAAAAGTGTGGGAAAATTAAAATTTCGTATTAAAGGAGTACATGATTTAGTGAATGTTATCAATTGCATTGCTTATTCTCCTATGATAAAAAAATCTCTTCTTTTAATTATTTGATGTCTGGTGGTTCAAATTAAAATAGTAGTTAATTTAGTAATGCAATTTCAAAGAACTTGACCGAGAAAATTGAGCGTCTGAAATTTAATTAAAAGAATTGCAAGGTATAACAAAAAAAAAGTGGTAAAATAAGAGTAAATACAGTCCTTTATACAGGAATACACAGATATAAAAATGTAAAGAAGTATTGTAAGTTGTTAGTTAGTTTATTATCACAGAGATCAACAAGAAAAAAATTAAAAAAAAAAAACAGATTATTGTCCTCTTAATTCAGGTTGAATATTTTCATCATTACTTTCTTCATCTTTTAAGATGATCTTAGCTGAATCGTCATTACCTAAAGAATGGCCATTTAAAGAAGAAGTTTCGACGTCTTTATAATGAGAAGATAATAATCTTAATTGTTCAGCGACTTCATGTGGTAACCTATCATCTTGATGTTCTTCTAAATTAGGAAGAGTAGTATCATCTAGGGATACGGATTTTAAATCTTGTTTTAAACGTTTATTAGTTGCATAAGAATCTAAATCATCTTGATCATCATGGTCATGTTTCAAATCCATTGAATCTTGTATAGAGGAATGAGTTACATTTCTAGAAGAATTTATATCAACTACTGGTATACCATTTAAATCTTCATTTAAGCGTTGATGTAGTTGACGATTACGTTGTTCTTCACTATCATCATGATTATTATCGTTATCATTATCATTATTATTGTTATTTTTATTATTGTTGCTGTTATTGTCATTATTATCGACATGACTTTGATTATTGTTATTATTATCATTCTCATTATTATTCTCATTATGTTGAGTCATACTTATCATTGAAGGGTTATGGCCATGAGAATGCATTAAGATATCATTAGCGATCTTAGCATTTAAACCAGGAGGAGCATTTGAATGACCTAAGTAGGAAGTCTCTGGAGGGATCTTATATTCACCCATTCTTTTTTTCTTTAAGACGAAACGAGCTTTATAAGTAGTTACACGTCTTGAAATTAAAGAGACGAATTTTTTTGTAATATCTTCATCTACAAGATTATATCTTTCTTTGATAATATCTAGCAGGCCAGATTCTTCAACAAATTGGGATACTTTAAATTTATGTAAAGTATGATTACCTTTACGATATAAATTTTCTAAAGTATCATCGAAATTTAAATCATTTTGAAGAATTCTTGGAATTTTCGTAAGGACGAATTTATCAAGAGATAAATTATCTTCTAAAGAATGATCATGATATGGTTCAATCTTGGTAACTATGAATGGACCAATAATTTCATTATTTCCAGCACTATTGAAATTATTATTTATATAAGAAGAGTTGATTGATTTCATACTTTCCTCATAAACTCCATCATTTTTAGATTTATTATTATTATCAATTTGATCAGATTTCTTATCATTACTATTATGATCATTAGAATCTTCATTTATAGTACCTAAACTATGAGGATTATGAACAGCAGCGACAGCAGCAGCGATAGCAGCTGTAACGTTTACGTCAGTAGAGTCAGTAGCATCAGCTTCGGAGTATTGTCTTGTTACGTCAACTTCTTCATTATTGTTGTTATTATCTAAAGAAGTCTGTACGATATCATTCTCATCGTCATGAGATTTACTAACATTTATCAATTCTTCAGTTTCATCATGAACGATATCATTTGAATTAGAGTTAGAATTGTTGTTATCATTAGAATTAGAATTAGAAACATTATTTGAATTCAAAGAATGAATCTTTGACTTATCTTCTTCTTCCTCTTCTTCTCCTCCTTCTATATTTACTAAAGAATCATGATTTAAAGAATCAGTTCTATTTGAAGTACTATTTGAAGATTCATTAGAAGCTTCTAATAATTGGATATCAGATTTATTAGAAGCATTACCTCTAACAGAATAAGAGCTATTACCACAATAACTCAATAAAACTTTAAAGGGACAACCCTTTAGATGGCAAGCAAAGGTAAAATGTTTATTTCTATGAGAATTTTTCAAAATAATAGGACAACGAGCCTGATATTCATAGTCGTTTATAACATTATACCAGGCTTCTAGAGTTGGAAACTTCTTTGGATCAGTATTCCCACCACCGGCGGCTAAATAGTTGTTAATTATCGGATGCTTATATTCGTAATAGTTTGTCATTTTATACAACTTGAGTGTTGCTTTCGTTAGATGGGATGTTACAAAGTAGATATCGATGCGGTCCTTTTGAGCTTCAAATTATTTATATTTCCCGGAAGGCTCCAGGAGACAACTTCCCGTCCAAAGACACAAAGGGAAACAAGAAAACAACACAAGAAGACACCCAGACGTCGTTGTGTACGTAACAAAGAGGGTAACCCCTCGAGTCCATTTTCAAAAAAATTAAAAATTTTCGCTGTGCAAAGAAAAGTTGGCAGGCAGCATAGAAAATAATAATAGTAATAATAATAACAATGCGCAACAGGGATTCGAACTGCCAAATCCGGCTCGGGTCGGGTCTGACACGCTATCTCCGAAGACAGATGCGGGGAACTGTGGATATAGTCTGATTTCACTTTTTCTTTGCTAGGCGAGGTTTTGTTCAGGGATAACTGAGGTATAACAGATAACATGATAATATAATAATGATAATAGGCCTCCGAACTCTACAATTGCAATTACATACTAAGATTGCTTATATTTTAGACAGAGATATTTACAAGGTTAGATATATATAATGTTGGTTCATGATAAGAAAATAGCTCTCACATGATGCCATTTCCCTATTGTAATCACGCATATTTATTCTTCGGTATTGTAACCTAAAGTAAATAAATGGTAACATAATCAGAAAGATTGCCATTAAGAACCAGTTACCACTGTTCTTAAAAAATAAATCAATAAAATAATGCTATCTATACACAGTAACAATTTTGTTAACATCAAAATTAAAAAAAAAAAGAAAGAATTAAAAAAAAACGCGTTACGCGAAATCATTCCTTTAATAGGTTTTTTTTTTTCAAGTATTAATTAAGCATGGATTAAGCTGGTAGATGCAAAGTAGTCTTGACATTATTCGTTACAGATAGATATATAGAAATAGATAATTAATTAATTAATAATGGGTATTAAAGGTTTAACAGGTATAATATCGGAGAATGCCCCACTGGCTATCCGTAGAAGTGATATAAAGGCGTTTTTTGGAAGAAAAGTAGCAATCGATGCTTCTATGAGTTTATATCAATTCTTGATTGCTGTAAGACAACAAGATGGTGGTCAATTAACCAATGATAGCGGTGAGACTACTTCTCATTTAATGGGTATGTTTTATAGAACCTTGAGAATGATTGATAACGGTATTAAACCATGCTACGTATTTGATGGTAAACCACCAGTCTTAAAAGCACATGAATTAGGTAAGAGAAGTAGTAGAAGAGAAGAAACTGAAAAGAAACTTGCAGAAGCTACAGATGCAGCTGAAAAGATGAAACAGGAAAGAAGATTGGTTAGAGTATCAAAAGAACACAATGATGAAGCAAAAAAATTATTAGAATTGATGGGAATCCCCTACATCAATGCACCTGGTGAAGCAGAGGCACAATGTGCTGAACTCGCTAAAAAGGGAAAAGTATATGCAGCTGCAAGTGAAGATATGGATACTTTATGTTATAGAACACCATATTTATTAAGACATCTAACATTTTCTGAAGCAAGAAAGGAACCAATTCAAGAAATTAGTACTGAAGGTGTACTAGAAGGTATGGATCTAACTTTAGATCAATTTATTGATCTTGGTATAATGCTCGGATGTGATTATTGTGAAAGTATAAGAGGTATTGGTCCTGTTACTGCATTAAAATTGATTAAAGAACATGGAAGTTTAGAGAAAATTATAGAATATATAGAGTCTGGACAAGGAAATTCAAAATGGAAGATTCCAGAAGATTGGCCATATAAGGAAGTTAGAGGATTATTCAAACAACCAGATGTGATTGATGGTGATGAAGTCACTTTGAAATGGAATCCTCCAAATGAAAAGGAATTGATACAGTACTTATGCACTGAAAAACTGTTTAGTGAGGAAAGAGTAAGAGCTGGTATAAAGAGACTACAGAAGGGTTTAAAGTCTGGTGTACAAGGTAGATTAGATGGATTCTTCAAAGCAGTACCAAAGACAAAAGAACAACTAGCCGCTGCTGCTGCCAAGGCAAAGGCAGCTAAAAAGAACGGCAAGGGTAAAGTCACCAAGAGATCAAGATGATATAATCGATAGTAATCTAACATCACTATGTTTATCCTGTATATATACGTATACGTATTCGTATTTTGAAATAGATCATTTATAGAACTTCAAATGAAATTCTCCTAATTTCATGTTCAGGAGCGGTGTTAAACAATCTTAAGCGCATAACGAGAAAAATGCCGTGAAAATTAGGACAACTTTCATATATAATTAAGATTGAAAATTTCCCCCAATATTTCATTTTCTTTAATTGAATTGAATTGCATATGTGCTATTAAAATTAAAAATTAGTATATTCAATTCACAATTAGTCAATCAGAAAAAAAGATGTCTGTTCAAGAAGCCTCTAACGAAGTTATTTTAACCCACCCAGAAGATAAATCAAGTTCTGTCAAGATCTTAAAGTACGGTGCTACAGTCTACTCATGGACTTTAGGTGGTGCTGAACAACTATGGCTCTCCACAGCTTCCAAATTAGATGGTTCCAAGCCAGTTAGAGGTGGTATTCCTTTAGTTTTCCCTGTTTTTGGTAAGAATACTAGTGATGAATTACTAAGTAAATTACCTCAACATGGTCTTGCTAGAAATTCTACTTGGGAATTCTTAGGTCAAACAAAAAGTAATCCCCCAACTGTTCAATTTGGTTTAAATCCAAAAATTGCTAATCCTGAATTAACTAAACTTTGGAGTGAAGATTTTAATTTAATATTCACTGTTGAATTAGGTATTGACTACCTAAAGACCAGTATTGAAGTAGAAAACCCATCTGCTTCTAAAGATTTGAAATTCAATTGGTTATTCCACACTTACTTAAGAATCCCAGATATCGATGATACTATGGTTACAAACTTAGCTGGTATGAAAGTATATGACCAATTATTAAAGGAAGCATTCATTGACAAACACCCAGTTGTTCAATTCAACCAAGAATATGACTCCATATATCAAAATGTCGATGACGATCGTATCATTCAAGTTGTTAATAAGGGAAAACAAATTCATTCAGTTAAGAGAGAAAACTTACCAGATGCTGTTGTCTGGAATCCATGGATTGAAAAATCTGCCGGTATGGGTGATTTCGAACCAAAATCTGGTTACAAAGAAATGGTTTGTGTTGAACCAGGTCATGTTCATGATTTAGTCACTTTAGCTCCAGGTAAAAAATGGAATGCTTCTCAATTGATCTATAAAGATGAATTGAAATACCAAGCCATTCAGTAATTTTGATTTTTTAAAAACTAGTATATAGAAGAACCATTTTCATGTTTTTATTTATATGTAGAATGACTAACGATCATAATTTCAATTACTGATTTCATTGTGACTTTATAAAGTATTTAAAAATAGAAAACTAACACAATATAATGCCAATAATAAAATACAATTAAATAAAAAGGTTATTATGGACGAGTCCGGAATCGAACCGAAGACCTCTCCCATGCTAAGGGAGCGCGCTACCAACTACGCCACACGCCCGATTATTTTTTAAAATTGTAATAAGATGCCCCGACTACGAAGAACTGATTGTGACTAAGAAATTAATAATACAACCAAGCCCCTTGCTGACAAATGTCTACAAGGATTCTAGAACAAATTCCAATATTCAAAAGATATAAAAACCCACCAGATTCCAAGATTATTTTATATCTTTCTCTTCTCGATATTCATACTTATATTTAGTTATATATAAGAACAAGTAACCTACGTATCACGAGTAATCTAAGTTATCTTCTAGTTATCCTATATTAGTTGTACAAGTACTAATACATCAGAACTAGATCTACACCCACGTCAATCATTGCATCCGTTACCCATAGTTACCTATTACAAAAATAATTAAAATTCAACTTGTTAGAAATATCTTTAAGTTATCACGTGAAACAGACTTTGCTTATCACTGTAATGGTGATGATTACAAGCAACAGTAATGAGTGAAGTCTGTTTTACCTAATAGGCCAATGATAACACCAGCAGCTGATTTTGCTACAAATAATTGATAATTTTATGGTTGTTTTTTATTTGATATATATTATTATATGACTTTTTATAAGGTTTCTTTTCTTTACTTTTAAATACTTTGAATAGTTTCTTTCTTTCTTCTTTTTTTTGTAACATTAAAGTATAAGTCAATTATACAGATATTGGCATGCAAATTTGGCCTAAAAACATTTTTGTGATTTATATTTTTTGTACAAAGAATAATGTTTAGGTTAAAATATATTGGGCTAAACTTTGAATTCTCTAACTATAAAATAAACAAACCAACTAAATTTTTTTGAAAGTTATTTATATATTATAATTATCGAGTATTCTGAGATTTTACAAATTAAAGCAGTCTCTTACTCAAATTTGGGCTAGTTTCTTTACAAGTGCAATGGCCAGGTTGGATCCGGGTAATAAATATTAACACCTGCGATTTAAAGAAAAATAAAATTATTTTTTTATCAATGACAAAGAATGAATATCTTGAAGAGGAACAAATGAGTTGAAAGTGTTTATTCTTTCTCAAGACAGGTGGAAAACAATCCAGATATACTAGATAACATAATTATTTTGGTTATTGCCTTTGCTTATTTTTGTTTAAATTGCTTTTAAGTAAAGGAAAAGGAAGGAACTATAAAGGAAAAAAAAGGTGAAACACACAATATTATCTTACAGATAAGAAATAAGTAAAACAGACAAGAATTACAATAAAAGTGTCTCAATAAATAATAACAAAATTGATTTGCACAAATAACAAAATAAAAATACCGATTTTGATATAAATATTGTTGTTGAAACGCCTCTATAACCCCACATTTACTTAATTAATATTACCTTTTTTTTTCTTCATTAGTAATAGGAAAGTAATATTAAGTGTTCCAAATTATGAGGAATACCAACAGTCATTCAATAGCATCAAATAAACCCGTCATTACTATAACATCAACTGCTTACGATAGAAGGGCACTAGATATAAACTCTAATATTCCACTAATAAACTCATTAAATCATTTGACTTACTTAACCTCAAATTCGGCAAAAGTCCGTGAAACGGTAGCTACTGATGGCGCTTTAGAAAGATTAGTATCAATATTACACAGTTGCTATTTAACACTTTATGAACTACTAGACCTAGATTCTAAACAGGTAAGTAAACACAAGAAAGCACAAGATTTATGGAGACAAAAGAGAACATCTTTATGCGCTTGGAAATGGACATTAGCGTTTCAATGTTTAGTACTAACAGGGACTAGAGGGACTGAATCCATAAGGAAAAAAGTCGTATCTTCTGGTGTTATACCAGTATTAGCAACTGTCCTAGACAATTATCTACTATATTATAATAACTATGACTTCCTCAATGATGAATATTTAAAATTTGATTTCAAACTATTAGATTCAAACAAACTATACTATTTACTACGAAAAGATAAAAATGAAAGTTATGCCGAATACATTGAATACCTACTTGGAAGAGATTCACTAAGGCTATCCAATGATAAAGACTTTTCATGTGATCGCTTATTAGCACCATTGATGACAAAACCTTCTGATTTCAATGATATATGGACTTCATTCAAATTAGCAGGTGACACTACGATTGACATTGAATCAGAAAATTTAAACTGTTTTGCTGAAGATTTCGATAGCTCAGTATCAATATCAGCACCAAGAAGTTTTTATCTAGGTAGAATTATACCTAAGCAAGATGATGTAATATGGTCATTACAATTACTTGCATTTATTTCGAAATATACTTATATGAAAAAACAATTACAAGAAGTAGAACTGGTACAGGCTCTTTCATTTAGATCAATCATAAACAAAGCGAAAGAAAGACTACCAAGACTAACAAATGAAATACATAATGATATATTCGAAATATCCTCAAATGATTTTCATATATTCCCAACAGTTGATACAAATTCAACAAACGCATCAAATATAAATAGTTCTAATGATATTGATATGCTTAATAAATTACATTTGCATGATAATTACGAAATTAAACACGAAGAGGTGAATTCCAATGAAGTCTCAGAAAATGATGAAGATATGACAGGAAGCGTAATATACAATCGTACAGCCTCAAATACACCAATTGATACGTCAGATGACTTTTTACGAGAATTACAAGATGTTGCTGATAAATGTAAGCAGTTAAATAACTCAAAATTAGGATGGCTTAGTAATGCACAAGATCAAAATAATGGTTTAATCAGTGAACTAAACCCGATTAATTTCGCTAAAATGCCAATAAGATGCTTTAAAGAGGAATCTCTTATCAAAAAGTTCAAGAATAATTGGAGTTATGATAAGATGTCCAAGGATTTAGACGATGATACCTGGAATTTTATAATTTCAAAACAGTTAATTAACATCTTTCCTCTTGTAGAAAAATTTACAGTTACTACTGAAAATCCACATGATGCAATTTACTGGAGCTCTGTTATTATGAGAAATTCCTGTAGAAAGAGTGAAATTACCGGCGTTCGTCAATGTGCCAATTTTTCGTGTGGGAAATGGGAAGAGTATCCAAGACAGTTTGCAAAATGCCGTCGTTGTAAACGTACAAAATATTGTTCTAGAAAATGCCAATTAAAGGCATGGGGATATCATCGTTATTGGTGTCACGAAGTCAGTACCTCTTCCAAACCAGCCACGAATACGGATACTAGAAACTCGAGTAGAGCAACATCATCTGTACCTACTAGGGGTAACACAACAACAACTACTACACCCACAGCAACCACCATAAGCAATACAATTGACTGGTTGAGTAATGCAGATGAAGCTAACAATATTGAAGCTCACCCTCTTAATGGAACAACTCTTGGATAAATGAAAAATACCCAGACATTAACATTCATATTGACACTAACAATTAATAACAATAACAATAACAATAACAATAACAATTACAGTAATAATAATAATAATAATAATAATAATAATAATAATAATAGTAATAACTTTAATACTACTAATAATAATATCCTTGCACTAATTTGCTACTATTCGCTTACGTATATTTCCTTTCTCTTTTCTTTTATGTTATTATTTATTCATTTCTAGTCGTTTATTTAATCAATTTATCAGCATTAATTTATAAAATCGTTTTACGAAAGGGACTAATTACCACTTTATGCACCGATGCAGCTAAAATCTCATGAACCAGGTTTTTTTCAATATGATGCCTGACTAGAATTCAAATACTGAACCTTGATATGGGGTTTCAATATTAAATCATAGCTATTGAGTACATAATAGTAAGTTTTCTATATAGAGCTAAGAATTTTGGAAAAGAAATTTAGAATATTAACTAAGTCTCTCCAGTTACTGATACAGTTACTGGTGGTTCAGGGAAAGATTCCAAAGAAACATTATTTGATCTTTTAGGGAAAAGTGTAAATCTATCACGCAAATAAGTAGTGATAGGACAATTTTCCCTATTTCTATAGATAGTTGTAAAAAAAGACCATCTTAGAACCATTATATAAAACGATAAGAAGGAAAAATCTGGCCAGAGAGAATTAGAGAATTCAATCGTTGCATTTTCATGCGCCTGCCATAACATGAAATCGGATAATCTCTTATGCCCACTTGTCCTGACTAATACATCACAGCTATTAGAAAATTCATCTAAATACATCTCCCTGGTAAAATTCTTAATTGTGATATCTTCTTGCCTAATACAATTACCTTTGTATTTTATAACATTCGAACATAAAGTATGATATATATCGTATCTTGAAGTATATGGGAAGCAAATGTATAGCGTGAAGTTTGTACCTTTTTTGGTAAGTTCTTCAGCCATTCTAATTTGTTCACGTATCTTCTTAGAAATTAAAGAGTGATTACCAACAATTTTTAATTGAGAGCCATATAATGGGTCTTGGAAGTCGTTAGCTCTTTTCATAAACTCATCTAGTTTTGATGATATTAATTCCATCAAAGTGTCTATTTCCTCCTTTGGTCTATTAAAGTTTTCTATGGAGAAAGCATAAGCACTTACACATTTAACCCCTATCCTCTTGCATATGTAAACCAACGTCAAAAGATTTAAACCACCAGCCTCATGACCTCTATTTATTGGCATATTTAGAGATTTTGCATAACGTCTATTACCATCCATAATGAAGGAAATATGATCAGGGATAGGACCTACCATTAAAGTATAAAGTAAAACATCTTGTGCTGTCTTATATATCCATGCTATAATAGCAAAGGACATAAAGTATGATATGGTTGCTCTTTTTGCTTTTGCAATATGGAGATGAATTTGATGTATTGTTTCATTTATAAGATTGGCAACCCATGCAATAAACGTCTCTATTTTCTCTAAAGTCATTATAGTCTTTTTCCTTTTCTTTAGAGGTATATAACTTTAAATTTACTTAATGCCCTGGTTATATATTTTATTCCAGCTACTATTTCAACATATATTTAAAATCCGTATGATTTGTTATCCTTCGGCGGCTAATTTTATTCTTTCCTTACAGTTAAAAGAGCGTTTCTTACGACGTCATATTAAAAGTTTGAATAGTTAGTAATAACAGATATATAACAATATTGAGACACTTATATAAGTTTACGACGGTTCGCTTGATATATAATTATATGCTCAGTATTCAGGTATACTTCATTAAAAGAAAGGCCAATATGGTGATATTTATATATATACGAACATATATAAAGTCTATAAAAAATATGAATGATTATGAGTAACTACTTTTATTTGGAAAACACACACATCCATCTACCTAAAATTGTTCAATATGGTACCACAATCTGCACAGTAGTATCCCACAATATCTGGCTTAGCTTTTAGCTTTTTGGAAGCAGATTCGAAATGGGTTCCACTACAAACATCACATTTGATACCAATTGGCAATGAAAGATTAACGTTCGATTGTTGTTCGGTTATGGGAGTAGAAGATGTAGATAAACTTTCTCTTGATGAATTATGGTGACTGTCTAGAGCTAAACTCGACACGGCGCCTGCCAAACCATTAAAAGTGGTAAATGAAGCCGATTTTAGCAAAGTTTTTGAATATTTGCCCTTATTTAGCAAAACGTTTCCATTCATAGACTGATTTAAACCTGATATTCCTTTAGTTGTCGCATTAGCAACATTTGTAAATGATTTAGTCTTTATCATATGAGATTTGGTACTGTTGGATCTACCTAGAGTCTTTAAAGAACCTGTACTATTAAATCTTTTATTTTTCTCCATTTTGAAATCTTGTAAATCATCTAAGACTCTCTTTCTCACTACAGTTGGAAGATCAGCTCTAAATACTCTAATAACACCTGTATTATCAGTACTAACCATGATGGAACCTATGGCGTCTACTACACCAGATAGACCAGGGATACTTTCATTAGATTCTGATCTTTTCCTTGCTGTTGCAGTATTACTCGATTTTGTATTGCAAACCATACCGCATGTGTGACAATTATCACTTGTACCTTTCTTTTTTAAAGCCAAGAAATCTAGAATATCATCTTCCATCATATATTCTGAACATAATTCACAAATAAAATCATTTGATAGAGATAGAGTTTTTGATGTTTCGGGTGGAGCAATATTTATTGACGTAACAGGATTGTTATGGGCATGAAATGCAATATAGTCACTATTTTTTATTAATTTATTATTTGTATGCGATGAGTGTAAAAAAGATGCTATTTTAAGTGAGTGCCGCCTGTTAATGTTATTAACATTGCTATTAGAATGAGTATTATTGATGTCATTGTCATTTTGTGTACTATCACTTTTATGAGGTAAATATTCATGATTGCTACTATTGTTATTGCTATTAGTATTACTATGGTTGTTGTTATGGCTCGAAGTTCTGGATAATGATGCTGAAAATATACTCCTTAGACTTCCTGAACGATTAAGACCAGGCTTTGGTTTATTTTCAATTTTTTCAGGTGGTGATGAAGATTTTAACCTCCAGCCATACAACCAATTATCATCACTACTGGACATGATAACAGGAGTACTTTGACCTTCAAGCAATTCCACTCTATGAGTAGAGCTACTACTATGAAAACCTTTCAATATTTCTAGCATTTTTTTGGTTTTCATATCGAATACTCTTATTCTTGAATCACTTGAAGTAGCTACAATTCTCAAAGAATTATCAAGATGATCTTGAAAACATTTTAAACCTGTGACTCTTGGACCATGATATATTCTAGGATATTGTGATGCCAAAAGAAAGTTAGGATTATGGCTTGAATTTTGAGTTTTCTTATCAGTTGCATGGAAGGAGGAGATGGGCTCCATACCACTTGTCAATAAAATATAAATAAAGCCGTTAAATGTTCCAATAATTGTATACTTACCATCATTTGGGGATAATGTCACAGAAGTGATCAAATCCTGACAATCAAATTCAAAACAAACCTGATTATCTATAATGGACCATAACCTACATTTATGATCTAAACAGCCACTGATAAAGAAACGATCATCACCCGGATGGAAATTTACAGCAGTGACGAAATCTGGATGTTTAAAAGTCTTTAATGATATTTTTCTTTCGGGATGCCATAGTTTAACATTTCTATCCATTGATGAAGTCAATAAGAAATTATTTTTTGACCAATCTATATCTAAAATATCACTTTCATGTTCTCTATAAACTTTTATTGGTGAAGGATGGAAAACAGGAGCATAAAGATTTAATGATTCAGTCTTTCTTTCAAATTTTTCTAAATTATTATCAATGAATGTAGCTGCAGAAGGTGGTAAAGGAGAATGAGAATTATATAGAGTATGATTTCTTAATCGTTGAGTCTTTGCATGACTTTCTATATTTGATTCAAGTTGTGAGTCTAGTTCCCATCTTTCTATTGGAGAGCTTATTACTTTCCAAATTCTTAATGAACCATCTCTTGATCCTGTAGCAAAATATTTACCATCAGTACTAAATTTTGATGCGAATATAGCTCTTGGGTTGAAGTTATTATTTATATGGTGTGGATTATTAGTGTGTGTAGTCTCCGTTTGTTTTGTATTATTTGAATTTAAATCTGAGGTGATATTGGAATTGTGCATATGTAAAGTTCTAGATGAAGATGGTGATAAAGAAGGATTTAACGATTCATCTATATCATCATCAATTTTCAACTCTTGTGCTAAGAATAATCTTCTAAATTGTTTGATATTTTTAGTTTTCTTTAAAAGTTTGATATATTTTGGTTCTTTTAGATATTTTTCAAATTGATCTAAATCTATTGAATTAATGGGAGAAAATTGATTAAATCTTGATAATGAGTTATATGTTGAATGTAATGAATCAGACTGTAATTTTTTTTTAATTTTTGAATGAGTTTCTTGTAAAGTATCTTTAGATCTATGATTATGAGTAATATCATTCTTATTTGAGACATTTTTTAACCGAATGTTATTATGTAAGGATCTATTATCCATTTTAAATTTCAAAGGTTGAATATCAGCGAAGAATTCAGAATTCGAGTTAATTTTAGTTCTGTTCTTCTTTTTATTACTGCTTTTAAATACGAGATCATCAAGTATTATATCACTTTCAGTATCATCAGAATCTGATAATGAGGTTTCATTACTGAAAGTTTGTCTCATCCTGAGCAACGCATTTTCAGTATCTGTAGCCATTTTCCTAGTGTAGTATAAATTCTAATGTTTAATCTAAACGGTGTGTCTCTCTACAGTGTTAAATTTCAACCCGGTGTAAAATATCTTAATAGTAGGAATTTTTTTTAAATACTAGATACAGTAGATGCAAAACGAGAAAAGTGAAAACGAAAGTAATAGAAAGAGCAGTCGAAGAGATTGAAACTGCTGGGAGGAATAAGAGTACGATTAATCGTTTCTCTAGGCAGATCAAATGCTATAGGTGGCAAATATGTGCTCTATTACTAACTTGTCTGGAGTGTAATATGCAATGATTTTATGCTGAATCAATATAGGGTATGTCGATAGGTGAACGACGTTTGATTTATAGATGCTTTCGAGATCTTGCTGCAGATGACTATCGAAATAGGCAGGAAAGATTAAAGTTAAAAAGTAGAATATTACTTAAACTATCGTTAAGTCACTGTAATAGGAAAAAAAAGAAAGGAAGAAAAAAAATTCTGAAAATAGTAATACTTTTTTCTATATGGCTCTTGATATGATGTAGTACAGTGGTGCTTGATCACTCTCACGACCAGATGGATATATAATAGTCACAGTAATGGCTTCTTGTGTGAACTGTTTTAGCAGAAAATATATGCGATTGAAGTTCGTATAAGTGCGGACCCTGTTGCGAGTGGCTTGGGAATGTAATTGTTGCTAGATCGGTCTTCGTAATTGTAATGTGAATGAAGATCAATCGATCGTTTATTACACAAAGGGATAGTACAAGTATACGTTAAATTTCCTTCTGTATCAGAACACAAATGTACCTCTATATATATTTTCAATATTTCAAACAAGAGAATAAGATACGGATATAATACGGGAAGGTAAGCAATCTAACCAGGGAATGTGTCATTTTCGTTCTTCTACATATATATATATATATATATACCTGTGTGTACTGTGCTTTGTAAATCAACCCACCAGCACTTGCCATCTGCCACTCCATAGGGCAAGGAACTGTTTACTTCACATACAAATGCCATTGCACTGTTAAAGAACAAGAAGCAAAGCAAATTTCATGGAGTCTCCGCGGACCGGACTGATATCGAGTGTGTTCCGCGGATACGCCGCTCATAATGCTTATTTCAGATCTCTTTGCCACGGATTTAAGCAAAACTGTTGGGCAAAATTAAGAGAACCCAAAAATGAAATTAGTTACTCACGAGTACCCAGCTTCAATAATTCCTCCAATGATGGACCCTCCTTTGTACTGATGTACTCTTCTTTGGTTCGACCAGCATCTAAAGCCCGACTCTTACCAGAAACTTTCGAGATCTTGAGCCTGTTAATCAGCTCTTTACAATTATATGGTTCTCTCACATAAGGTGTGATTTTGTCCCTCAGAGAATCTGGTAAATCCGGTGCAATAAACTGGTCCTTCTTACGGATAAATATCTGATCCATATACTCCAGTAATACTTGTTGTTGTCGATGGACATTTATGGCCAGCATTCTTGTAGGATCTGTTTCCATTGTCCCAACTTTACCATAGTTATCTTTATCATTATCACCTTTACTATTTCCCTTATGAGGAAGTGGTATCGTCGTAACAGTATTGAATTCATCGATGTTCTTATAGTATAGGTTATCAGGAATACTATCTAAATGATCAGTATCGATTGAATCTATAAAATTTGACATCAACTCATCTATATCTTGTTCCTCTTCTTCATTGCGTGGCATTTCTTTACCACTAGTACTCTTACGATTAACTAGACTAGGAAACTCGGCCATTCTTTCATCCTCACCAAATGGTAGGATATTAGATATTAATACCCTTACATTCTTATCATCGCCTGAGATATCAAATCCTAGTTCTGATAGTTTCTCAACGGAAATATGTAACGGTACCATAACACACATTCTAACTTCACTGGTTTTCTTCGCAGTATATCTTGCAATGGCAACTTTATCACACTTTAATAATACATCAACTATAGCACTAAAAGTTACAGAATCAGCCATACTTCCATTTCTCGTATCTGCTATTATAAACGTAGATTCTCCACTTAAATAATATCGTGGCAATTCTTTAGTGTTTATAAATCCACGAATATCAATACCTGGAGAACTTTGATAATATATATTATCCGCTAAAGTAGGTGGTAATACAATATAATCACTACCATATCTGTAAGCTTTCGTGATGGAGTTCTTTGCAACATTTATACCTCTAGAACTATCCTCATCCCTATTAGTATCCTTTGATTTCTTATCATTCGTATCTATAGTTTCATACTCAATTACGGAATGTACATTAACATATTCTGGATCTTTCAGTTTACCAAAATCATCCTTCTCCACTAAATCTCTCTTTAGAACGTTCTTCCTATTTAAACTTGATACTTTCTTCGTAGCAGGGTATCCTTCAACTCTTATAGATAGACAATATGGATCCTGAAATACTTCTTCCTGTAATTGGTAATCATCACTCATTATAGTCTCTACATCTGCACCAAGCCGTAGATTCCCTGAAAATATACGTACTGGTTTTACTAAGGCAGGTCTTGGTTCCATTATATTGAATAATAAATCATTAATATTATACATTTGAGATTCTGGTGATTTATAAAGTAATGTCATCCAAGGACTTTCTTTTACTCGTATTATATTCTTTTCATCTTCTCTTTCTTCATTTGATCTACAATCAACGATAATAAAACGTCCATCAAATTCTTCCAATAAAGCATCCATTTCATCATTATCTAACCCTAACATATATAAATTATCAGTGAAGATCATAATTTGCCTCAACATTTTTTTCTTTCCAAATCTTTCTTTAATTTCATATGATGATAATAGTATTCCTCTATCTATAACATTCTCATCAGTAGAGATTGAATCATTTTCATTGATCGAGATAATTGGTCCAATTATATTACTTAGTGATGAATAAGTAATAGGTGTTATAAAATCAGAAATTTGAACAATATTTTCAATAGTCATGGAATTATTTGTAGTCAATGAATTGGCAAGATAACAATTAACCCAATCTGTCTTCCTACCTCTTTTACATTTTTCATATAATGTAAATTCTAAATATGGTATAATCTTTTGAACGTTATTTTGCTCCACCATTGATCTTGAAATATCAATGATAAAAGAGGTACATTCTGCCGACATCCTCCTTCAATTTTTGTCAATTTTCGTGACCATTCTACCTATAAAAAGCTATTTCAAAATATAAAATAGTGGGAACCCTCAAATATTACAGTTATATTCTTATACAACGTCAAAAATTGATAAACTATTTCCTTTAAAAACAAAGGAAAAAATAAGCCCTGTAGGGGGCTCGAACTCCTAACCTTATGATTAAGAGTCATACGCGCTACCGATTGCGCCAACAAGGCTTAATGTTTTACAGATTGTAATAAGATGCCCCGACTACGAAGAACTGATTGTGACTAAGAAATTAATAATACAACCAAGCCCCTTGCTGACAAATGTCTACAAGGATTCTAGAACAAATTCCAATATTCAAAAGATATAAAAACCCACCAGATTCCAAGATTATTTTATATCTTTCTCTTCTCGATATTCATATTTATATTTAGTTATATATAAGAACAAGTAACCTACGTATCACGAGTAATCTAAGTCATCTTCTAGTTATTGTCAGAAATAACACCATCTACGGAGTGTTATTCCATTGTTAGTTTAAATATGCATTTGATTAATGCTATTATCTAATTCTACTATTCCAAGAAATTATTTCCTCATTAGGAAATACTTATGACATTATTCTTCCATAAATTAATTTGTGTCATTAAGATATGTGACGCGAGAAAAAGTTTTTCACTTTTTCATGTTGTGCGTCTTCGAGACACTGTCACAACA